>CAXKVY010002854.1:82500-116446 GCA_964058915.1 Tetropium fuscum | reverse complement strand
ACCACGTAGACGAAGTGAACCGAAGGGTAAGGCTGCGAAGACGACAGCTAGGCGAAAACCAGATCCGACCAGCATCTGCAGTAGAGATCATCGGTATCCTGGTCCACGTCAACGTACGGAAGGCACCTGACCAAGACGAGATAAGAAACCTTGTGGCTATCACAGACGCTATTCTGAGGCTGAGGTATTTCCCCTCCAAATGGAAAAATTCAAACGTGATTTTCATCCCCATGCCCGGAAATGACCAGCTCTTCCTCAAAACTATAGGCTAATCAGCCTACTGCCAGCGATGAGGAGAATTGTCGAGAAGCTCATCTTGGACAGGATTATAGAGAACTCAGAAGAGATAGAAGCCATCCCAGACGAGCAGTTCTCGTTCAGAAGAGGACATTCCACGGACCTCCAAATGCTGCGTCTAGCGGAGTACGTCACCGAGAGATTCAACCGAAGAGTGGTCACAGGGGCAATCTTCCCGGACATCGCTAAGTCTTCGACAGAGTATGGCACGACGGATTGGTCATCAAGATGATGGACGCCGGTTTTTCCGGTATCCCTCCTCAAGCTGATCCAATCGTACCTATGAGGCTGAACCATTCGAGCCAAAGTGGAAGAAGTGCCACAGGGGACCGTACTCTCCCCGCACCTGTTCCTATACACCGCGGACATGTCGAGGACGAACAACACCACCATGGACCTCTACGCAGACGAAACCGCCATACTCGCCAGATCCTGGGAAGCGAGGCAGGCCACTCGCTAACTGCAGGAAGCCGCTTCACTTCTCGAGGACTGGTGCAACCGATGGAAGGTGGAAATCAATGCGAAAAAGAGCAGTGCTGTTCTGGAAAGTTCGCAAGCAGAGGCCAACAGGATACATCGCCATGAACGACGTCAATATCCAGTGGGAGAACAACCTGGATCGAGCCCGGACGTGAAAGGACCATATAGATGCAACTACGAAAAAGGCAAAGTTCACCTGAGTTCTGCTGTAACCTATGTTAGCCAGCGACAAGAAGCTGAGCCTGAAGAATAAGACGCCCCTCATAATGACCCTCATACGCTCCCAGCTGACCTACGCATCAACCGCATGGAATATGTAGCGAAGACGCACCTCAAGAGGATCCAAGCAGTGGAAACCATAGCACTTCGGACTGCAGTAGGCGCCCCGTGGTATGTGACCAACGTGGTGGTTCGTAGGAACCTGAAGTACAATACGGCCACGGAGATGATCGCGGACCACGCCAAGAAGCTCTACGTCATCGCAGATGACCACGGGAACCCGCTGATCCAGATGGCTACGGACTACAATCCAGAGGAAGCCCGACCTCGCAATCGGCCAAAGACCCAGATCCTGGACAACGAGTAAGTATAAGATAATCACGATATTATGTTCAGGACGACTGATGCTAAGAAGAAGCAGACGACATCGAAGAAAAGAACAGGAACGGATGGAGAGGACACCAAAACAGCCTAATCCAGTGGACGGCGGTGCCGACTGCCATGCCAAACCACACACCTTTATTTACCAGGAAGGATATCTCAAACACCCGACATGACGCCCACGGGGGTAATACACACCGGCGAACAAAGACAAGAGCGCCAGACACAAGGCTCTGGGGGTGGGGACCATCAGCCAGGACCGGGAGAGTCTGCGCAACTTCACGTGATCACATTTGTGGGGAAAGTCACGTGAACCGCGCCGTCTTCCCCTTACGAGGCGGTTTTGGCCTACATAGATATTAAGGGTAAAGAGCGATGGTACCGCTCGGCCCTCTCTTATCGAGGTCACCTATAGCCAACTGGATCTTATATCGGAAGGGATCGGTGCACATAAGTGAACACCCAGTTTTTTTTAATAACGGCTAATAATAATACTAACTTTCTGTATTTTTTTTTGATATCTGTCAGCAGAAGCTGGATCTATTTAGGATTTCATCTCAAATTATATTTGCTGTAATTACTAACCTCTAACCAAGTTATCGAACAAACGTCTTCCCTTACTGTTCTCAGTTCAAACACAATTCTCCTCTCAAATACATTGCACCTTTTCACTTCCTTCTCAATTTCACTAAATTTAATAAAGTAATTGAAATGAACTTCCTCTACACAGAAGCCATTACAACACTCTTCCTCACCGGAGCAAATGGACCGATTGACAAATTGAAGCGCTCTTATCGTATCGACCACCTTCTGCATGTGCTGGTATATCCTCAAATCTTCAGACGATATGTGATGGTCATCGAAAATTACTTTGAAACTAATAGCAAAATCAGCGATTTTGATTTCTTCTGACGTTCTGAATGCTCCGTCTCCGTACATATGAAGGATTTCACTAGCACTAAAGTGGCTAAGAAACTCTAGAAAAAATTGCATTTCCACCTAATGTTCTATTAGACAAAGTAGTAGCTTGGGACGCAACTAAGGTACCTAATATATTGTTAGTGGTAGGAAAATTTCTAATTGAAACTTAATTACCCTTAATAGACGATGCAGTTACTATCTCTTGCCCAAAGTATTTAAGTGTAATTTATTTGAAATTATTAGGAATAATGATAATTTTATTTTTGTCTAAGACTATTAGGGATATAAATATTTATTGTATTTAAAGTTGATGCATATATAAAATTTATTTCCAGCTACTTCAGTGATGTTTCCCAATTTATTTAAATATAGTTAAATTTATTTAAAAAAGGTTAAAGAATAATGAAAATCAATTTCTTTCATAATATATTCACATAAATATAATAGATTAGACTCATAAGCAGATAAATCACTTTCTTAGAAATTTTTTATTTAAATTTGATCTATATAATTTTGCCACTACACGTGTGTCTAATTCGCCAGATACAACTCTAATCAGCATTAATAACAATACTATCAAAAATTAGTTCCCTTTAGTTCCCATATGTGTTCACTCTATTAATTTATTCTCATTGGAATATTCATTATTTATTTTAACTTCTTTAACATTTTGCTTAAACTCGAGAAAAAAATGTATTTCTTTTCTTAGCTCCTCCTTAAATGACAATTTTTCCGTCTTCGTTTTCCGGTAGACCTGTAGACATAGCTCCGCAAACGATCCCATTAATCCGAGAATGGAACCAATGAATAGTACAAGGAAAACACCACCTACATTTTGTAAGTCCAAGGCAGTAGCTTCCCCACCTTCCGATTTAGACTGAAATATAAATCAATGAGCCAGAAAAATCTTAATCAGGACATCATTCTAGAAATTAAGTAATACAATAAGACGAGAACTGAGAAACCAAGGACGAAAAGTTAAATAAGTCTTAAATAATAAATTGACCAATTATTATTTTAAAAACGCATCTTACAAGCAGGTATAATAATATGTCGAATATAAGTACATAGTCAGAATGTTTTTCAGTGGTTCCTGGTGTAACTCAGAGTTTATTGTTAGGCCCATTGTTTTTAATATGTTTTTGTATATATTAGGGTCCAGTATTATACCTGTTATAGTCCAGTATACGGACGAACGAATCATTTAGAAGTTGTACAATTTCGTTCGCCTTTATTGACGCTCTTCAGAATTCTTTATTATATATGTATTAATAGTTTCTTGCATATAGCTATGAAAAGTAGTTGTTTTACTAGATTCTACAAGATTTTACGCATTTTAAAGTTGCTTTTATATATATTAATATGTTCAAATAGAAGAGAACAAATATAAGTAGTAGACTAGGTAGTCATTTTATATGAATGTGGGTTCTGTCAAAACTAATGTCACTTAAAAGTCTGAATGAGAACAGTGGGTATTAATGGTAAATTCAAGCATAAATGGCCAAATAAATAAGTCGTACATCATTCTGAAAAACCTCAATAAAGGCGAAAGAACTTGTACAACTTTCAATATATATATATATATATATATATATATATATATATATATATATATATATATATATATATATATATATATATATATATATATATATATATATATATATATATATATATATATATATATATATATACATACATATATATATATATATATATATATATATATATATATATATATATATATATATATATATATATATATATATATATATATATATATATATATATATATATATATATATATATATATATATATATATATATATATATATATATATATATATATATATATATATATATATATATATATATATATATATATATATATATATATATATATATATATATATATATATATATATATATATATATATATATATATATATATATATATATATATATATATATATATATATATATATATATATATATATATATATATATATATATATATATATATATATATATATATATATATATATATATATATATATATATATATATATATATATATATATATATATATATATATATATATATATATATATATATATATATATATATATATATATATATATATATATATATATATATATATATATATATATATATATATATATATATATATATATATATATATATATATATATATATATATATATATATAGAAGTATACAATTTATTTCATGGATCATTTCTACTTGAATGAATAAATATGAAATTATAATCTATGAAATAAATCGTATACTGCTCTGAAGATCCTCAAGAAAGGTGAAAGAACTTGTACAACTTCTAAGTGGTTCGTTTTCGTGTGTATAGTGGTTCATTTCCGTATATATGTCCAGATATAGCACTGGTAAGTGTTTTCCTTCTTATTCGTCTATTTGGTTATTTCTATGTAATGAAATGCTACTAACCCAAGATTACTTTTCACAAAACAAATATGAATAGCAAAGAATTTCAAAGCTAATATATATATATATATATATATATATATATATATATATATATATATATATATATATATATATATATATATTTTTATTTTGTAAAATAAAAAAAATAAAATACTCTTTTGAAAAAGGCCCAAGAAAGGGACCGAAACGTCAAGTAACCCTTTCAAGTAACCCTTTCTTGGGCCTTTTTCAAAAGAGTATTTTATTTTGTAAAATAAAAAAAATAAAATGCTCTTTTGAAAAAGGCCCAAGAAAGGGACCGAAACGTCAGGTAACCTAATCAGTCGTTTTATTGCTACTATCCCAAGATAAACCTTCCAAAGAAATATATAAAGATAACAAAGAAATTAGAAGAGAAATTTAGTAGTTATACATATTTTTACCACTGCATTTCTCGTTTTCACTTATTGTTTTTCATCTTATATTATTTATATATATATATATATATATATATATATATATATATATATATATATATATATATATATATATATATATATATATATATATATATATATACATATATATATATATATATATATATATATATATATATATATATATATATATATATATATATATATATATATATATATATATATATATATATATATATAAATAATATAAGATGAAAAACAATAAGTGAAAACGAGAAATGCAGTGGTAAAAATATGTATAACTACTAAATTAGTGCGTTCTAACGGAACCCGAAAATTTCCAGAACCTATACTTACAGAGCACTTGCCGCCACCTCTTTTTTCTTTCCACCATTTTATTTTTAAACTTGTCAGGACTCCAGTTTCTTGTAACTTTAGAACTTCCCTGCTAAGCTCATTTCGATAGGGCGACTCTAAAATGACAAAATTATATAATTAAATAATTACTACCAAGTAGAATCTATGTGTGGGCTCCTTGATGATGCAAGTTTGGGAGTGCTCTCAATCACTTCGTTTGACCTTGGTGAAACACATTTTGGCGGTGTCACTCTTTAAAATGGCGCGTTCGGGTGCTGCACGCGAAAAACAAAATGGGGCAGCCATTTTATTCGCAAATACTTTTTGCTAATTTTGACACACGTAAAGTGACACTTTTCAAAACCAGTTGAAGTTAGGATATGTCTTCCTTTTCACAACCAGTTACCAAAAGTAAAATATTACGCAACTGGTTTTGTAGTTCATTTCATAGTAGGTTATTTAGACATAACAAGCTGTGAAAGTGACGAGTTGTCACACCGTTACATCCTACTGGATAGTTTTTAAACGAATAAAATTCAGTTTTCTTCTCATAACATATAAAATTGGAGAAAATTAGAAAAGATCTTGTATGAAACACGTTGAGAAACACTATTTTGTGTAACTGGCATCCCTGTCCGTAGAAATCTGCTCGTTATACAAAATAGTACTTTTTCCTACTGGTTACATGAATAGCTATTCCCATTTGTCTAAGTAACCGTCCGTTGTAAAAAAAAATTATTATACAAAAAATATTACTCTTCAATTATACACACAAAATGTTATATTTCATGTAGGACCTACCATTTTGTCTAATAATTAATTTTTAAGCTTTCTTGATGATATTTCCTTAACATTTCTTCTAAATACGTTAGTGGTTGAAATCACCCCATAACTTGCTATATTTGTGCTACACAATATATATTTGTTTACATTCATCACTAAAATTAATAATCATGTAAGTTTCATTGCCTCCCCCCTCGCCCATGAGTACCGCCAGTGTGTAAAAAGATACTGGCAGAAGCTGACAGGACAACGTCAGAAAAGGTCATTCAGCTAGCTTCAATTTACAAAGTCCTGAGGCCACTAAAGGCCTCTGCACTTCCTGGATTACATGTACTTTCAGGAGCAGATGTAACAGGATCATTAGCTAACAAAGAGTAAGTAAAGAGGTGTAAGACATTCAATGCCGTAAGTAATGAGCTATTAGAAGCTTTGGCCAGATTGGGGACTACTATTTATCTCACTAAAGAAGCATTTGTTTGTCAGCTATATATCCCCACAACAACGCTGACTGATATAGGAGCTGTAAGATGGTTGTTGTTTACACAAAAACAATGTCAAGACGAGAACTCCCTCCAACAATATCTACTTTGAACCAAGCTCTGTTAAGGGCTCATCTGCAGACTTTTGAGTGGAATGAGGACTTTATTCAGTATCCCAATAACCCATCACCTACATACTTCGGGTTGAAGAAAGTAGGGAGTACATACGAGCCAGTTGCATGTACCATGCCCTGTGCTCCAGAGCTTTTATTGGAACTTTGCCGCTGCTCATGCTCTCAAAGGCGTTGCTCTCCTCCATGAGATATGTAGATATCAGGGTGATCCTGACCGATGTGATAATATTCGAAGGTGATGAGGGCATTAAGTGCATTAAGACATTAAGGCTTGGCATTAAGTGATATTTGTACTGGCAGTGATGATGACTAATTATAAAATACGTTTATTTTTGTTTAATTCGATATAATTATTATTTTTTAGTTCTACATGTCTGTACTGTAGAAAAACTTCTTTATTGTTTTCACTGTTAATAGATGACGATTGAAATTACTATTCATAGAACAACTTTTAATTTTTGGTACCTCTATATCATTTGAAAACTTTAGAAGTAAAATTTTTCAGAAAGTGGTAGGTCCTACAATAAAATTCGTAATAACCTTTTCTATGTAGAATTGATTTATAAACATATTTTGTGTAAAAATTTTTTGGTAAAATAGACGGTTACTTAGATAATTGGAAACAATATTTGTGGCGACGAATATTTTGTTTCTGACAGGTAGTACAAACCCACCATTTTTGAGAGTGCCACCATCGAAATTATGTTTTTCCAAGGCTAAACGAAAAGATTGAGACCACTCCCACACTTGAAACATCAAGGAACCCACGGATGTACATTTGAGAGCAGACATTAGTCTGCTATCTATATGTATATTAATGCATATACCGCAATCGATAGTACTTCATTATATGATGGTATATACTATATTATATACACGATGGCATCAAGATTACTAATTTAACGCGGCAGTACACGAGAAACTGTCATTATATCACGCACCTTTTTTCATGGCAATTCCATATCCTTTGTCGTCAAGTAAACCTCCAACCTGTGCCAAAGTACAGTGCCTCTCAGTCACGTACTCGATGGTAGTTGATTCCATAAGGAAAGCATAGTTGTCCATTTCGACTTTTCTAACACCTTCATCGTTATCTTTAGTCATCATATCCGGATGATGAATCATATATTTCCACACGTTGTGGTAATCACTGACGTTGGAATCCTATAAAAATATTTTTTAAACTTACCTAACAAGACCGTATTAATAGGTAATAATTTTGTGAGGGCACAAACTATTATTCGTACATAAACAATGACAAGTGTTTTTCTGTAATTTCACACTACAAAAAAGTAAGGATAATAGAAAATATAATGATGGTGATGTCAGAAAATAATTTTAGTAAAATAAATTATCGTTATTTGTACATTTGCACTATTGAGTACCTACTTGATTAGTTTTTTTTTTAAAACAAATAAGTAAGTGAGCGAGTGAGTGAGTGAGTGAGTGAGTGAGTGAGAGTAGTAAGTAAGTAAGTAAGTGAGTAAGTGAGTTTGCGATTAAGTGAGTAAGTGAGTAAGTAAGTAAGTGAATAAGTGAGTGAGTGATTAAGTGAGTGAGTGTGTGAGTGAGTGAGTGAGCGAGTGAGTGAGTGAGTGAGTGGGTGAGTGAGTTATTGAGTGAGTGAGTGAGTGAGTGAGTGAGTGAGTGAGTGAGTGAGTGAGTGAATGAATGAATGAATGAATGAATGAATGAATGAATGAATGAATGAATGAATGAATGAATGATTGAATGAATGAATGAATGAATGAATGAATGAATGAATGAATGAATGAATGAATGAATGAATGAATGAATGAATGAATGAATGAATGAATGAATGAATGAATGAATGGACGAATGAATGAATGAATGAATGAATCAATAAATAAATAAATAAATAAATAAGTAATACTGACTTATAATAATAATTTTTAATAGGTTTCAAAGGTATTGATGGCTAAACTCGCAAAGCCGTGTATTTGTCCTTGTTTATCAATAAAATTTTGGCGTTATTTCATTCATTTTTAAAGAAAGACTAGATTTAGCTGTTTCATTTTTTTGCTGTTTCATCTATTTGTTTTGGATATACTGTCTTATGTTAAAATATTAGAATTAGATTATTAATAGTAATGAAAATATCATCTTACAATATCATTTTATTATCTAAAACCTCCAGGGCGCTTCCTTTTCAATTTTTTTCTAGAAAAACGCCCCATCGAGGTTGAACATTGTAACTAGATGAAATCTATCTAACAATTTTTTCTTAATAACTAGATAATTTCTTAATACCGGTTCAGTAGATGAGTATCCCGCTCCACATAAATCTAATCACTCTAATGTTAGCTTTGAAGTTCTTTGTTATTCATATTTGTTTTGTGAAAAGTAATCTTGGGTTTGTAGCATTTCATTACATAGAGAAATAAGCAAATAGACGAATAATAAGGAAGATACACTTACCAGTCCTATATCTGGACATACACACGGAAACGAACCACTTAGAAGTTGTACAAGTTCTTTCACCTTCATTGATCATTTATACTTGAATTTAAAATATTAATACTCCAAAATTTGACGTTTTATGACATCAGTTTTTGACGGAACTCAAATTCTTAGAATACACAAACCTAGTCTACTATTTATATTTGTTCTATTTAAACATATTATATATAAAAAGCATTAGGCATACAGTTATCCAGAAGAGAAGAAACGTGGGCAATTGCCACTTGGGCCACATCTAGGTTGCTCGTTGCGCAGATCTTTTTCTCTTCTAGTGTTCTCTCAATTACATTCGGTGCACTTGATTCATAGTTGAATGCTTATTACGGATCCCAAACCGATGAGACGTAATAAGCTGCTTTTCCTCAATGATTGCGTTGAATCTCTGCAAAAGGAGCTTTTCTAACAGCTTGGATATAATCGGCAATACGGAAATTGGTAGTTATGAAGATCTATTTTCAGAAGGTTTATCAGTATTCGGAATCATTCAATCCTTTTCAAATAAATTAAGATCTAGGACATTTTATTATGTTTTATTATTAAGTTATTATTAAGTTTTCGAGAAATTAATTCGTAAATATCGCTATACCAAAATAGTATTATTACTCGGGTTATTAAAAAGTTTTTTAATAACCCGAGAATAAAATGAGCCACCAATACCCTCGAAAGCTATAGTAGATAGAATAGTACATACTCTAAAGTAATTAGCAGTAGCGCCATTTATTTTGGCTCCATATTTAATCTCCTTTTGAGATGATAATTCATAGATGTCCTTGAAAGGTGTAACCAGCGTCTCCACGGTCAAAAAAGCAGCCAAATTAGCTGTGTATGAAGAAACCATAATCAGTACGAAAAACCACCAAACGCCTGATGCAGTTCGAATAGAGATGGCACTAAAAACTTATACCTTATATATAATTGACTACAAAATAAGTATGAATTACCTACATAGGTGCTAGCTCTGTTCCTTGCTGCATCAGTGCTCCAATAGTGAACCACAATGAGTTTTTTATAGAAAACTGGTTAACTAAATACTCAGGTTCTTCCACACATGGGTATGGGTTCTGCCATTCGCGTGGTGATAATCTCCCCATTACAAAAATAGCTATAGATACTACGAAGTATGACACTCCAAGCATTATCCAAACAGATATTGAAAATGGGGAGGCAAACATAAATAGGCTTGGGGGAACTGGTTCGGGCTTTCTGTAGAGGATGCTAATTCCTAAAAGATACATACTGGCGTACATTTCTTTTTACCTTGCAATATAATTATGGCTCTTCACAAAGGGAAAAATTTGTACTAACCCAAATTCATGAACGGCATCGTAAAATCCACAGCCTTTTCCCGCTCAGAAGTTATAGTTAAGTCAGTAATTGCAAGATCTGCTCTCTACAATATCAATAGTATAATATACAGTGTTTCCAAATTGATAGAAAAGGTTAAGAGGTGAATGTTTGGCAAAAAATAAGGGGGCCGTTTATTTTGTTTTCCAATACCTATTCCCTTCAATCTGCAATATTTTTATCTCGTAAATATTTTTCGCAAAATTGAGTTTGCTTAAAAAAATTGAACTTATACACATTACCTTTACAATACCCTCACAAATAAATTTACTGAGGGGTTCTTATTCGGTTAAACAGTCAAGTAGGCTGTTGCTAAATAAAACCATTTAATTTTTTATGAGAAAACCATTCCCACCATCCATTTTTTTGAAAAAAACTCAATTAAAGAAATAGCCGATTGAAAAAGTAAGTAAGAATAGCCGCGTGAAAAAGTTCCGTTGAAAAATATTTTAGGGGTTGGTTCTTTTACTCCCCTGTAAAAATATTTCAGGATTACAAAAACTGTCACAAACTATCATTGTCGGCCAAATTACATGGTTCTAAATTCTTCCATAGTGTAGAAACTAAATAAAAACAATTTGTTTACCAAAATTTAGAGGGCTGTAACTTGCAGGGGAAGAAGTTTCGAAAAAAAAATATATGAATGACCCCCTAATTTCTGTTGAACAATCACCTCTTAAAATCTCTTGCATCAATTGAGAGACACTCTGTATATCTGATCAGTGGATGAAGCTGGAAAATTGTCTTTACGTACCTCATCTATAATTTTTTGTATCATACCATTCCATTTTCCAGTAGCTTTGTTATAATTACCATTAGCGCCGTCTTCTTGGACAATAAAGGTATAATTGAATCCTAAGTTCTGTGCCAATTTTTCTATTACGTCAACGCAGAATCCCTCATACCTATCGTTACCAACCAATTGGGTTGTGGTTTCTTTGAACATTCCATAGGGCGGTGACTGCCAAAATACGAAAGTGTGAACTATCATTTGAGAATCTCTTGTAGTTCATATTACGATGCTTATAAATCGTCAAGAATAGTTAAGTATTCTAGCATAGAAAATTAACAAGATTATAAATACACTTAACAAAGTGGCGTATTCGATTTTTTGGTTAAGTTCAAGGTCCTCTAACTCTTATACTGGTAAACAGATTTTAAAAAATCTGTTTATGTGTGTAGCTTAACTCATTGCCTATCATGCCTATCATTTCTAATGAACATTTTGTTTTTTGATCATTATCTTATCTTAAAAATTTGGTGAAATTACAGTATAGTCGTGAGCAAAAAAATAGGACGTCTCACAGCGGATTTTTTTCCAAAATCTGCATCCAATGTCCAAAATCTACATCCATCTACGTTATTTTTTTGACATTGTCAGTTAATTGTCAAATATTATTCTAATAGAGACAGATTTACATTGGAAAAAAAGTTGGATATTTTTTTTGCTCACACTACCTATTTACTGAAAGTGTATTTAGCAAAGCATTCACCTTTACATTACCTTGACTGCAACTCTTGTCCATTGAATTCAAGTCGACTTTTAACAAGAAAAGTGACATTCCAAGCAACCATATTTAATTCGTAATAATATTTTGCTGACATTGGGATTGCTGTCAAAACGTAATTTTATATTTGAAATAAAAATTCCTATTGCACCCGAGCAGATTACAAGATTATTTGTTTTAGTGGACGATCGTAGTATACGACACGCTGTTCGTGTAGTCCTGAAATAACAGCTCGTAGAGTCATTCGAAAGCACGAGTTAAATGGAAGCGCTATTCTAAAAGACGTGGTCTGATTCTGGTAGTCCCCAATGATGTAGAGATGATTATTTTCTGCGGTTGCAGATTTTACGAAACTGATGTAACACAGCTGTGAATGTTCAGCAAAACCTCCAACAAGGTCGAGGCTTGCTAAATAATATATTAGCAAGTAAACTGTTTGTAGACATGTATGAAATAAATTTTAAAGCAAGACCTCCAAAATGTCCTAAATTTTTACAAAGGCAACGTGCTGCGTGAAGAAATTTTGTTCAACATTATGGGCAATGGAAACGGAGCATTTAAGAATAATCTGACTTTTCAATATGGTAGATCGCGCAAAGTGAGTATGCTGAAGAACGACAGAAAGGTTTAATCAATATTTGATTATCCAATACGAGCGTTTTAATGTGAGCTCGGTCATGGTATGGGGTGAAATTTCATTGAATAGACGTACAACTCTTCATATTTTTCCTATCAGGCAATCAATTAACTCAAATTTATATAGATGCTATCTTACAGCAGTGTGTTCGAGTTTTAGCTGATGTATATACTTTTTTAATAATGCATGATAATGCCCCATGTAGCCCATGTACATTGTGCGAAATTTTTAAAACAGCTGATAACACCACATTACAGTGTCCTGCTTAATGCACAGATATGAATTAAATCGAGCATCTATGGGATGAATTTGGACATAGAATACGTTATTATTAAAGGCTTCCAATTGTTTATGAATTATCGGAAGAATGGGATAATATACCACAGCAGAGGATAACCAATATAATTTCTAGTTTACCACGTAGGTGGCAATACCACATACCACAACTATTCGTTTTCTTGATTTTGTTGTGTTGATTTTTGTTCAATTCAAGTTTTTTTTATGTAACTTAATATTTTATTTTAAGATAAAACAATGATAAAAATAAACAATTTGGTTAAGAATAGCAATTTCAACAGCTGGATGGAATTTTTATTCACGTAGGTACTGTTGTTATGCATATGGTGTTAAAAAATGAAAAAAGCATGAGGATGAATTTCTTTAATTATTTTGCATGATAGAGAGAAACAAAATATTTCTTACCTTTTAGCATGTTAGGCAATGAGGTTAGCTACATACAAAACTTTCATTAATCGATCTACTAGTATAAAAAGTTAGAGGGCCTTGAATAAATAAATCAAGTACGTCACTTTTTTGGAACGGAATATATATTACTAAGGTTAATGTAACCTTACAATGCTTATTAAAACAGTGAATGTTCTATTGAATGGATTTGCTTCTTTTTCGGATACTGGCATATCCGGTCTTTGAAATGTCAGCATCCGCGTTGTAGAGTTCCATGATCCAACTTTTAACAATCCACCAGGTAGTAGTTCTATCAAGTCAACTTTAAAATCCTTCCTGAAACCTTCCTCGTTGAATTTTACGAGGCCGGTGAGTCCCTTGATGGTTTTCTGAAATAGGAGCTTTAATATTAATGCACTACCGTTGAGTGAAAGAATAGAGAAGATAAACGTACATTACGGGCAAAAGTGTACCGAAATATTGGGTTGAGATAGATTTATATATCCGCAGTAGTTAGGTGATATTATGATATTTTAACCCAGATACTCTCACTGTCCTTTTAAAAGGTCGGCGAGGAAATCTGCATTTTTTAATAACTTGAACTATTGATATTGTTATGGTTCAACAAAACAAATTATCTTTTCTATAAGATATTTATAATATATTATTGGCATTTTTAGCGATATAGATCGTTTGATCTCGTTATAGCAGCAAGTCGTTTTCAATGATTTGTTTCTACATTGCCATGGACAACCAAAGGTAAATTACGCCTATTTGTTACGAAACATAAATATTGTTTATCATTAAAAACTACATTACCTTAGTAGTCGTATTTTTAATATTTATTAATCAAAGAAGTTTCTCCTGTGTTTTGTGGTGCTACATAACCTTACAAACAGTATCGTCCTTTTACAAAGTCATATCGTATAATAGCCATATCTTTATAATAATATCAGGTAGGTATTGCAAAAAATGACGGGAAAAAATATAACAGCATGAGTTGTTGGAGGAAGCAGCCCACATTGACGTTTACGAGATTATGCGAGATTACTAAATGCTACGTCAGAAGGCTCAATGTACCCGTCAAAAATAATCTTTCTCTTTCAGATCTTTTCTATCTTTATTTTATAATGAAATGTGGCAAATGATTTACTAATTACATAAACCTGTATACTGTACAACATAACAGAACTGGTCATGTATCTGTTGTTACGTTTACGTGACATGAATTGTTATCTGCGAGTTAAATTGTAGGTTTTTAGCTCTACGATACTATGAAAAGGTCACTAGACGCGCCCTCTATCATTCGTGATTAGGACTTATCATTAGTAGATTATTACAGGTTTCTTTGGGGCATTATCGATTTACCATAGACCGCTAATGAGACTAATGACAGTTCTTGACGGGTATTAGTTTCGACCCAGTTATGCTACTTTTGTTCTTTGATCTTTCTTTTCTATTGTTCTGTGACACATGGCTCGCGCTAAAGGCGAGGTTGATAGATCTGTGAGGAAACAAATCATTTCGGGCTACCGTTTTCCAGAAATCGAGATGCTCCATTTTCTTTTTTGGTCAGGGTCCTTTAGTTGCAGTTAATTTTCGAGTTTTAGTGCTTCCCTTTTTAAACTAAGTATTTTCTGACTCTTCAAGTGATTGGGATTATAGAGAAGATTGAATAAGGAAAGCGATATTTTTTTGTACATCTCATGCCCCTTTTCTATTTTTGCTTCTTTTTGGGTTGTCTAGAACTGCCTTGCACTAGTCCCCAGTGTCGGTTGGAGAAGTATCTCCCCTGGGCGAGATACTTCTCGAGGCCGAAGCATCTCGGGTTCGAAGGCCGATACTTCTCGGGTTCAAAGCCGTTAAACATCCCGTGAGGGAGTCACATATAAGTAGCTAAATAATCTTAATCACTTAACATAATTTTTTTACATGTAAGTACTTAAACTAATTGGTCATGTCTTTCAGGCCTCCTTCTTTCTTTCGTGACTTCAAGTCACCACTTCTTTCTTACCTCAATTCTTCACATTTTGTTACTTGAATTCTTCGTTGGATAGATTCTTCATTGCACCTTTGATTGTGTCCTATATGCAGACTATATATACCGTTCATTTGATTAGGAACGTTCAACTTGCCTCCGCTGGTGGAATCCTATCGGATATCCACCTTGCTAGGACACTTACTTAGAAAATCGTATATGAAATCGTTTCAATTTTGTTATTTAAAATTAGCATTGTAATGACAATACCAATCTCAACTTGGATAAAAAGTTTTCAAAAATTGGTCCATTATTGGAATATCTAAATCGAAACCTAATTAATTACATTACAACTTCTTTTTTTACCACTATCCTTTAAAAAACGGTGATTAACGAAAAAAATTACTGAGTACTTATCTGGGTTACTGAAATTATTATTATTTATACACTCACACGGTTGATTCCGGATTTAGAAATACCACGAAAAATTTCGAATGTGGTGTTTATGTATGGACGCACGCTTTAATCTAAACATAAGTGTTATCAAACAAGGACAGCTTACTGTTTTCATTAAATTTATAATGGTATATCCATCAGCCCAATTGTCATCTGAATCGCAATCAATGGGTTTTGCATTTATATCCATATTCTCGTCTTCGATCAATGAATAGATAGTATCAGAAAATAAGTGAACCGCGTCCATAATCAGAGCCGTTTGCATTTGCAACTTCCATGCAGCAATGGCTCCTAGGTTCTCATATTCGTTACTGTTACCACTTTGGTGTTGAATCTCTTCAGCTGAACTGATAACATCACTCCTTTCTGGATCAATCATTCTTATCTGAAACAAGTAATTATTGTTTCAAAGTAGTACAAAGTGTAAAATATTCATAAATTACCCCGGTTATATTTGTCCCGGCGTACTGAAATGGAGTTAGTTCTATCGTTTGCATATCAAAATTACTGATGATATAGCTGTATATATCAGTCATCATACCAAGCTGTTGTAACTGCTTCAAAATCTCTTCTAAAATACCTATGGAGCAAGCTATTAAGAATTTGGTTTCTCCGGTTAGTTTAACTTTGCTCAGCATTGGTCGATAATTTTCACTATCACCATCTTCACCTTCAAACTGTCTCAAGACTACATTCCGACCGCGTAAATTTAATTCCAAGATAGCACTGACACTTAGTAGGTTATCATTAGTATCATAAAGAACTATAAGACTGTTCCAATCAATGGCTTCTACCAAATCAACAAAAATATAAGACAATTTCCTGGGATGAGGATATAGGTTCACCAATGTATCGTTTCGTTCCATGTTTAAGTCTTGGTGAGTTTCCACGTGTGGTATTTCCTTTAAGTCACACAAAGACTGAATGTAAGATGATGAATGCATGGAGCTTGGCCCAAAGAGGCCAATAATGCCTTTTTGAAGTAGTGTACATGTTCCTCTGTATGCTGCGAAGGTGTTGTCAACGGGTACGTTGATAGGATAAGGTACGAGCACACTTCGAGTAAATTGGTATTTTTCATTCATGAGCTTCGCTGCTGCATGGAATGCTCTTGCTTGCTTTAAATCGCTAAAGAGTCCCCCTAAAAATAGAGAGAATAACTTATAAGTTTTAGTCTGAATAGGGAATAATTTCTGTGCGATGAATGTATAAATGCATAGTGCTAATTTGAGACTAGGGCTTCTGTGGAAATATGTTGCGTGACTGTGGTATCTTGAGAGTTGAAATATTATACCAATATTAACTCCATATGTTAATGAAATAAACAAGTTTCACGCATAATAATTATTTTCACACACCTTAAGTCCAGTAACATATAAATTAATCCATTAAGTATGTACATAAATTAACATGGGGATTCTCCCCTAATATAATACCTCTTTATAATTCTGCATTCTGCATATATAATATACTAGTGTACTCTCGACTGTACCACAGCATATACAAGTATGTGACTGTACCATACTTCTTATCTGTTTACACCATTTCGAGTTTTTACAAGCGCTTTTGTAGCTGTGCCGTGACGGACCTATAATTATTGCTCCAATATTTAACATCAATTCATCATTTACATATTTTTTCATTGTTACATCATTTAATGTAACATCATTCATCGTTATATCATTTAATGTAACATCCAAAAAATGCCCTTGTGATTTGCCAAATCGTTGCTGCTCTTATTGTTACGCATAAACCAATTACATTAATCCAGTCTTCGATCCAAATCGCCGGCATACAAATGTTGGTGTAATTGGGATTTTGAAAAAGCGAAACTCGTGTTTTTTTAATATGCGCCTAGCTGGTTCGTGGCCAATATTCAGTTCATGGCCGATTTTCATGTGGATGCTGTGGAATATTCATGAATGCGTTTCACCACCTAACTGACAATAAGCTTGTCTTGTTACACATTAGGCTCTTTATGCATTTTTCTAATTAAGAAAATTATATGCTGCCTCGATGGATGGTAACGTCGATTAGGATATTCTTCTTGATAGACACGGTCGGCTTCTGCAGTGTTTTTGTTTTTACCACCTTGTCCATAAATTATAAAATATCGACTTCTTGAAAACATAACTATTGCCGAATAGACATTTTAAAATTAATTTAAATTTAATAAATGAAACAAAAGGTATGTTGATAATAAATGTGAAACTAACAAGACATACTAATTATTATTATATTTTAGTCTGCCACGGCAAATTCTATATATTTTCAGATATTGCAACATTCAGGTAATTGCAAACATCGTTAGATTCGTATTAAGAAAATATATTTATCTGTAATTTTAACAATTTTAGGTGCGTCACGGCACGCTAGATTCAATATTAAAATAGGCTGTAAAAAGTTCATATTCATTAAATTACTCTACTGCAATAGTAAAATACATACTAAAATACTTCATATGCAAAATATAATCTGGATTCCAAAAAATATACAAGGTATCCCATTTAAAAACTTAACAAATAAGTAAATGGCAGCAGAAAAGTGGTGACATGATAATCTCGTATACCTCTATAAATATTGAATTACTTAGCTCGTTTCAATTATTAAGCGGTATTTTAAGCGGTTGGTCCAGCATAGAAAAATAACAATTAAATATTTGAATATGATTGGAGATACCAAAGAAAATCATAGAATTAATAAAGATGATATTTGAAAACGTAATACGAAGCATAAATTAACCTAATGAATTATGAAATAGATAGCTGGGAAGAAAAACATTATCAGTGATCGATTTATATGACTACGTTATCAAATATGATAAGGAAACTCATAGAGACATACAGATTCGGTTGCTACAGGACTACATATTGTTAAAGAATAGCTATTTATGTAATGAGTTGGGAAACGTACTATTTTATGTAACGAGCAGATTTCTGCGCAACGAGTGCTAGCGAGTTCCGCAAAAGGATGCGAGTTACACAAAATAGTGATTCCCAACGTGTTTAATACAAGGTTTTTTCTATTTTCACCAATTTTGTATTTTATGAGAAGAAAATTGTGAATTTTATATGTTTAAAAACAATTCAGGAGGTGGTAAAGGTGTGACAACTCGTCACTTTCATAGCTTGTCAGGTTTAAATAACCTACTATGAAATGAACTTTACACAACCAGTTGCGTTATATTTTACTTTTCGTAACTCGTTGTGAAAAGTAAGACGTTTCCTAACGTCTAAGAGTTTTGAAAATGTCATTGACATTGTATGTCAAAATTAGAAAAAAAAATGTTCTCTCATAATGTTAATCTTATAACCAACTATATTTGACTATATCTTCCTTATTCTATTAATAGTTTTTATCAAAGTAGTTGCTCTCAATATAATTAAGTGAATATCATAAAGAACTTTAGAGTTACAGGTTTTGTTCCTCATATACGAATATTCAAGTTGTAGAAGTGTGATCATCTTTGCTAAATATAATGTGTTCAGTTCCTAAGAAGCCTTTCTTTTACCAACAATAGAAAATACAACACATATATGCAAATTAATCTCGGTTCAGTACAATTACTATACTTTTGTTTAATAATTTTATTATGAACTTACCAATTCGATATTCCTGCTTTTCATAACATCTTGTATAATACAGCATCAATAAACACACCAAACTGAACCACAACATTGTGTCAACCACCACCAAACATAGGTAGTCTTCCTGATTTTTCACATTATTGTTTAAAATATTATTGTCCTTATTATTATATATTTATATTATTGTACTTGGTGCGTTACCTTTTAGTCAGTGGTAAATTGAGCACTAATAGAGACAACCCAGCGTGTGGCATTTCTACATGACATATTATGCGCGTTCGCGATTCAACGAACCTTCAACGCTTATTTTTAGACAAGATTTCTTGGGTAATGTTTGTTTTCCGAAAAGTCACTGATATATAATGTAGAATCGGACCACTATTGCGTTCTCTAATTTTAAGAGATGTAGTAGTACGATCTATATTAATTATAAATACGTGATTATTATAAAATATCCATAATTTATATCTAATACTTATAATAAAAGTTCAGACCAGATTGATAAGTAAAGAAAAAATACATTATCTATTTACGGTTAAAGATAAGGAAGCAGTGAAAAAAAGCAACCAAATATTAAAACAAATAGTATAATGTATTGAGAGATAATCACTTGTTAACTAGATGGAGATGAATGTCTTGAAGATACCTCTAATTTATAACATATGTATATATACAAAATTTAAATATGTAGGTACACCAAAATAGGCATATAATATCGGCGAGTGTAAATCTTGGGTAGATGCCCAGTGGGATAGTACAGACATCATTTACAGCATTTGTATAGCCATCTAATGTAGGTACATGAAAAAAAGCGAATAACGTACATTGATAATATAATGAGCTGCGTACTTATAGGCGACCTGCATATATTGATCGCGAGCGCCTCCCTCGGTGAATCGTACAAGTTTTCACTAGACAACAAACTAGTTTGATGTTCGATGTGGTTGAAAACTGTGGTGTGGTGCTGTGCAAAGAAGTTAAAGTGTTGTGTATGAAAACATAAATATTTACAATAATTAATAAAATAATAGATTTTGGTTTCAAGCAAATTAGTTTCTCACATTTTTCCGCTGGGAACATAGAAAAGGGGAAAAACTGGTTGGCTACCACTTTTGTTTAGCAAAACTTTAAAAATTTGAATAATAAAATGCATGTAAATAGTAAACATGAAATGAAATTACCAGTTTCTCTTCACTTTACTTAACCAAATATCTCATCTTGTCCTTTCATGGGATCTGCTAGGAAAAGTGTAAAATTTCACAGTGCCGTCAGTATTTCCGTAATTATTTTTACAGCCCACTACACAACAATAATTGTTTCCAGAGTATGATGAACGTTTATCCATACCGCAGCGGGGTCAATTCAATAATTTAAGAGTACAAAATAATTATAATCTATAAAACGTATATTCTGTAAAATCGAAAATTGACTAGCAAGAACTTATTAGAAACGCCGTTAGGGGCGCTGGAGTAAAATTCGCATGTCGCCTATAGCTCCAGCAAGGCTTGTATACAATAGCATAGGTCAATAATGCTTCTGTTGTTCAACATATATTGACGGTTATATCACCATATTGCTGCTTATCTTCTGCTATTCTACCGACTCAATATTTACACTTAACGATACGGTATATAGATACAGGATTTAAACTTAACAGTGTCGAAAAGGTACTACTTATATTAATAGGTACATATATGAAATAAATACGTTTTACTCACGATATTTTGAAACTACATATTACAAATCATATAATAGGCATTTTAAACGATACGTTTAAAAACATAAATTAGTACCTAATCTTCAGTATTAACTAATTAGTTTGATTAACTCATTGGTCTGTCAAATCAGAAATAATAACACATCATGTTGATGATCACATATAGATAATAAATTAATGTTATGTCAATGGTAGGTACCACTAGATAAATACATTTAGGCTGGTCAAACATAACACAATATTTTAACCAGCCAAAATGAATTATGAAATGATTATTATGAAATGATAATTTTCTATAGCTGTTGTGTTTTGTGGGATATAATTCTGATGCCTTAATATTTGACAGGAAATATTACATGCCGCATAATATTGTGAAAATATTTAGTATATTTTGTTATACCTTAAACAATAATATGTTGTGTGGTTCCAGTAAATTTGCGTTAATTTTATAGAAAATTTTCTCATAATTTTATAACGATAATTGAAAAACTGTTGATGTATTACTTATTCCAATACCACAATTAAATGTACAATTTTACATGAGGATTTATTTTGATTAAACTACAATTAAATAAATTAGGTCGGTATAAAATTTACACCACTGTTAACGCTTTTCTGAACACAAACATAGAGTGTCATAAGAATATGCTCTTAACATATTATATATTATTATCTCGCTATAAAAAGTCAGTAACTAAATAACAATTAACAAAAGTATAAACTTATAAAAAAACTGTAAAAGAACTAAAAGAACTATAAAAGACGCAAAAAGTAACCAGTTTAATATTGATATGACTAGGTACTTAAAACAAGTGAATATAAAATATAATAAACTATTTAGCAAACATGTTTATCTGATATTAATGCAAAACTAACTCAGGTTTTGAAATTTGGACAATCTTATTTTTTCATAAATAGGATATTAATTTAATACTTTTATAAAAATAAAGAACATAATTTCTTCAATTGTATTCATAATATTATATCATCAATAGTTTTTTTGTTCGTCCAAATAAGTCTGACTAGATGACTTCTGATGCTTCAGAAGACAGATGCTTTAAGTCAAAAGTTTTACGATTGTTGCATGTTCTATAGACATAAATAGTATATTTCATTAAGTGTCTGGAAATAAGGATTTTTCCGTGTGTGTGTGTGACAAACCCTGGTGCGAAGCGAGCCGACCAGAAATCACTATAACTATATTTGGGGCGCTGAATTTAAATATGAAATTAGTTTTTCTCCATCTGCTCTACTTTTTTAGATCAGTGTTTTTTTTAGCATGAGCAATTCCAATTACATTTTGTGGATTTTTTTGGAGTGTTTGTAGCATTAGCTACAAACACTCTAGGCATTAAAAATGAAGTACTAAATTTTGCATAAAAAAAACGTGTCCTCAATACCACTACTACTGAAAATGATAGAAGGGGAGGCTATGGGTCTTCCAAAATATCTGAAAAATGACCAACAAGATAATATCAAAAATATTTGCAAGATAATATCAAAAAATTTCCCGCAATGGCATCTCATTTTTGCCGAAAAGACTCATCTACTTGGATTCAAAATTAAATGTTTCAATTATTTTCAAGTTATACCAAGCATAGTGCACGCAAAATAATAAAGCTTTTTCTGTCAAGTATTCAATACTCATTTTAATTTGTCGTTTCATACACCGATGAAAGACCAGTGTGTTACATGCACTGCTTATGAAATGGCTAATATTGAAACCAAGCTTACGTTGCAAGAGAACTATGATCGGCACGTAACGTTAAAAAAAGGACAGCAGAAGATAAAAAATTGTGATAAGAAAGATGCCTAATCTAATGCTACAACCATACACGCTTGTAATTTTGACATTCAGCAGGTTCTATACGTTCGAACAGATAAAACAAATCCAGTTCTTTGTTACAAAACGAGGTTGTCTACCTACAATTTCACGATTTTTAATATTGGGAATAATACTGTTTAATAATAATGTCTTTCAGTTTGTTGCTGCCTTGTTTATCTATGCTGTTCAGGCTGTATCATTTATTAGAGTGATTGATCAATTTTTTTTATCTTCGGTCACAGTCAAATGGAACGCGATTCAATGCACACCATAATAGAAACTGCAGCAAAGAATATCCCTTTGTACTTACACATGAATGGGTTACCATAGCAAAAAACGCGAAATGCAATGAGTTACAATGAGAGAAAATACGAAGTTTTCCAAAAACATGACATAAATTTTAAGCTTGGAAACCCGTTGCAAAATTTATAATGGTTAACCGTAACAAACATGAAAATGTAAATACACTTAACTAGCATGACATTAAGTGGATCAGATACGAAAAAGCTAATCCTTTTGTTTTGAATGTTAAAACTTATTTTATTTTGATGGAGTCATAAAATATCGGTTGTGCCTCGTAGGGGCCGACGAGTTACGTTGACTGCCATGGAAAAGTGTTTGAGGGCTCTACATGAACATGAACAAATATCGGCTATAAAACTTCAAAATCTGAAATATATTAGCAATTCCAAAAATTTTCCCGACAGCTGCAAACCCTTTTATAAAGACTCAACTGGTGATGCAAATATTGAAGACGAAACGGTATTACCAGTTGTAAATGATCTGTTTTTACATTTAAATTATTTTATAGATAGCTGGTATTGGTTTACAAATAAAGTTGTTTTCCAAATGTGTTTCGTTATTTTATCTATCTGCGTTTTATTTTTTTTAAAATCACTCTAAAATATAATTTGCAGGATTTTTTTAAGGTATTTTATTATAAACTGTTAGGTAGAATATTAGCTAATAATTTACTAAAAAACAAGTATTTCATTACGTATTTAAAAACCTGATTTAGGTTGAGTGATGAAGTTTAAATTACATTTTCTGGAAAATAGTAATTTTGTACTTGAAACCAGTCCATCGAGTTTATTATGAAGATGGTTTTGGAAAAAAATTACACACCCGAAAGGCTTTGGTGTATGATTGCAGTTTGCCTTTTTATACGAATACTTACGGAAAATATCGATACAATATGCAATATAATCTCGCTCTCTGGTCAAACTACTCAACTACCCATACTCCAATAACTGTTGGAAATAGATTATATTCGGGTTTAAAGATAAGGAAGTATATTCTTTTCCTGAGTATCTATATGGTTTTGTCATTTTCTTATTATTATTGTATTGGCCTTTTTTCGTCGTTTTGGGACGACTTGTTCAGCAGCTTTTTCACTGCTACTGTATAATTGATGCAAGATGAAATATTATCAGATGATGAATCTCCAGTTGCTGACGACGATGTTTTGATTTGGTTGGTCGTATGCGAACTAACTATCAACCCTGAAATATTGCATAGTTCAGCAGTATTTTTATAGTATTTAACATTGATGAAGTACCTATAATAGCCATGAGAAATAATTTGTATAAATCATATTCGTTTAATCATATTCGTATAAAAAGTCGTAAAAGTTCGTATAAAAAGCATCGGGCTATTGCCTCGTCCCAAGTAAAAACCGAGATAGACTTGGTTTTTCTGAGGGGTGTAAATATAGTAGCAATCACACGCTAAATTAACTATTTCGTGCTTCGTACTGCCCGCAGAGTTTCACTGTTAACCAGACTCTTGTAATAGTTTATAATAAATAATATTTCGGCCGTGGGAGAATAATTCTACTGTTTCGAGGCAATATGATGAAGAATATAGAAAACTAGGACGAATTCTTATCAATGGTGGTAAAAGATTTATTATCAATCTGACAGAGGAATCGGATGATGATACAGATGTTTTTCCAGATGAGAGAGTACGTATAATGTTTATTAGGCTTTAAAAAAAACTCCTATTTTATTGATTGTTTAGTTTAGTTAGTTAGTAGTTGTTGTTAGTTGTAAATTTATTATTTCTCAAATAACTATAAAAATAAGTAAAATAAAAAAAATTATAAAACATTTTTTAAATTATGTTAAAAAAATAGTTTTGTGAAATGCGAAAGTAAAGGGAATCCGACTCTGGCTGCTATTTAGATTTACTACTGGCGGTATCTTTTTATACGATTAGTTTTTATACGAATAGTTTTTATACGAATAGTATTTATACGAATAGTTTTTATACGAATAGTTTTTATACGAAAATGAATTATTTTTGGCGGATAACTATACTTAGTTCTGAATTAAAGCAATTACGCTTTCTTCAAGTATGTGATTTTCTTTGTCTTCATTATAATTTTAAAGGCCAAATTTACTATTATATTCTTCCGATTCATGCCTAAAGAAGTAATTATCCGGTAGTAAAAATATAAAATAGCCAAAGGTGTTATCTGCGCGGATTTCTTACAAATGCATTATAATTATCCCTGAAACCTATTAGTGTCAGACTCGCTTCAAAAGAAAACATATGAATATATTTGCATATAGTGAAGGTATTGGAATAAGTGTGCGATATATGAAAGAATAATTTTCTTCTAATTCCGTTTTTCTGTTGCCTTAGTATTTGAAGAGAAATGTTATATTTTTAACAATTACTTATCAAAGGGGATTTCACATCGAAATATTCATGTTATAGAAAAATACCTTTATTTGTTCTTTATGGGTTTCAGGCGCGATGAATTTCATCTTAGTGCCTTGAAAAATATGCCTCATTTTTGATAACGCACCAGCGCAAATTATATGAGCACTAAAAGAAGACTGCCTTGCTTGAGAATTGTTGAAATTATTAAAAAGCCACTTAGAGATATTGTTTCTCTTTTCGCACTAAAAACCATTAACGCATGTTAACTTTTTTATTATTCGATCTAATTTTGCTTGATTAGCGCACATCTGAGAGTGACTCAATAAATAATCAAGTCTCTTAAGAATCTGAAGTTGTTCAGAGAATTTTCAAAATTTAACTAGACTTATTTTAAACATTTTGATATTTAAAGAATGTGAAATTCCCCAAACAAATTTAATATTATCAAAAATATCAATAGATACAGGCAAAAACACACTAATTGATAGATAATTCTTGAGAAATAAAATTATTTTTATATCTGTTTTGGGAAATAATATAAGATGGAAATTATGTAACAGTTAAACCTGTAACAGTGTACATATCAAAAGTAAATATTCTACTTAGGACATGCAAAAAAAAGTACATGAATATTAATTCATGGACTCCTTTTTGTAAATTGATGAGAGGCTATCAAAATTGAAAATGGCGACCATATTCTTCTATGACGTCCTCAGCCATCTTCAATTTAAAAGAGAATTTATGTTGAATAACTCGCCAATTTGCAACAATTATGATAAATCTGTAGGAAATTCAATTCACTAATACTTTAGTCGGAATAGTTTTTTCTCTGCCATCGATATTTTTCGAACCAAACCTAAAAAAGCTGCGAAGTAAGATCTTTAATCTGTACAGAGTGCGGATCTAAAGTCTGCTGCTCCTTGGCGAGGTTATAGGTGAGGTTGCCTTGGGGCATTTCCTTCAAATTGGCCCTAGGAGGCCAACGGTATCCAAAAATGGATTATCTGGTTGATGATATGATATGATATTTGTACTACATTGGCATTTTTATCCATAGTCCATTTACATTGAAATCGCATACTCTTGGAATATGTATCACGGCTGCTCCTTCTTTCCTATTTGATCCGTCTATGAATACATAGTTTACACCTTCAACGGCGGTCTCATATTCACGATTTGTTTTTATAGCATAAGGTTTATCAAAGATGAGCCCATGCGGAATACCATCTAGTAGGGGATCCAAACGTTCAGATTCTATCAAATTCGGGGTGTAACCCATTCCAGCAAGGTAAATATGTTTTGATTACGAATATCGAAAAAGGGCCCATAAAGATATCAGAAAACACTTGTTGGAGTTTAGTTGGCTCTTGCACAACTTCCTAAACAGCAAAAATAGATGCTGAAACCATAAAATGAATAATATTAGTGGTTTTCAGCCTTTAGCGAACCCTAAAAAATATAATAAGTGCGATATCGGTACGATTTTTCATATACACATTCTATAATCATAAGCGCCTATAACTGTATCACTAGAAATTATTATCGCTTTTTGTTTAAATAATTGATAAAGTTGACGCCCTGGAATTAGTGTATCTAAAATTTCGACCTGTGGGCAACTATATTGAATATTAAAAATTCTTTAATATGCGAGTTAAATGTGGCCCATAAATTGGGAGTTTCTAAAGAAAAAACGAAAACGATATCAAGTGTAGTTTCTGAGCTACGGAATTTTAAAGTTACGTAAATTATGCAATGATCCTACTTATATCTCGTGTGTGCCGCGCCGGTGTGGTTAGCTCGCGAGTCATACACTGTTACTGTCAAAACTAGTCTACGTACGTTATACGTAATACGAGTATATTTTAAATCATTTAATCGCCTTAAGTAATAGGATACTTAATAGTACTTATATTTCGGAGGCCCATTTTCCGATCCTTTTAAATGTGTAAAAGTATCACAATCAGTTCTTCAGTGCCTGATTTAAAGTGCAATCAGGAAGAAGCTGATACTAGGATATTTGTACACTTAAAATTTGCTGTGGACGAACTTCACATTAAAAAGACAATCATAGAGGCTATTGACACAGATATAATGATATTAGGTATGTTTAACCTTTCCAAAGTAAGAAACCTTGGGGAATTATGGATACATGACAATAGAGGATATTTGGCAGTTCACGAAATAAATAAGAAGTTGAAAAGTATAAAAACAAAAACAGTATTAAAACTTTAGTGTCAATTTATATATTATCCAGTTGTGCCACCGTCAGTTCTCCCTTTCGAAGAGTAAAGAAATAAGCAGTGGCAGTCACTTTAAAACTAACTGGTTAACTATCATTTCACTGATTTGGCTGATTTTGATGATGTAATGCAATCACTGAAGATGTGATTCCACATTGTCGTACCTTTTTTGTTAATTTGTATGCCCGAAGAAACTTTAAAAGATTATTACTCGAAGTAAGTAGAAATATTCGAAAAATTCACGTTAATTATTAATTATTTATTAGTACTTATATTAGATTGTGTTGGATGTACCCTATTTGAATACGATATTTTTCACAATTTCATGGATTTAATTTTTTTGCGGCGAACCCTAATTTTTCTGAAATAAAAGTAGCATAGTCTTTATAGCATCAGCTTATATCTGCCAGTGAAAGTCCAGTCAAAATCGGTCCAGCCGTTTCGGAGATTAGTCAAAACAAACAGACAAAAAAATTAAAATTGTTTTTTATTAAGTACCATATTATATACTATCATATGCATTTAGTAAAAAAGCCATTATTTTGACATTACAAAGGACACTTCAATTTTATTTATATCTATTGATATGACTGTGGATGCAATACAATATTTTACATAATACACTCGTACCGGAAAAATTATTTACGCACTTTCAATAGGCAATGGGCGGCACCCCATGGCAACCAACCGGTAGGTATGTGGATATAGCTAATATAGACCCACGCGCGGATCGACCTTTACGTTATTACCATCAACTTTAAAAATCCATAACTCAAACACTTTCGACAGTATTTCCTTTTCAAAAACTTTTTTCAACTTGGCAATATTTAATTCTTATATTGTATTTGAAAATATCCTATATTTAATGTAGTTGCCCGCAGGTCAAAATTTTCAGTACAGAATTCTTGATGTGTCCACTCTGTTATTTAAGAAAAAAAAAGATGTTTTGAAGTTTTGCTACCGCAGTTACATACGATCATGATTTGTCTTTATACCTACCAAAAATTAGATGAATATCTCTGGTAAGTAATTTTTTATAGGTAGAGAAGGAAAAAAGTATGTATTTTGAAAATACCACTCCGCCATTAGTTATGTTAGTTAAGAAGTTGTGCAAGTGCTAACCAATGTCCAACAAGTTACGTCTTGTGCCCCTAAGGACCTTCTTTCGAAATATAAAATCAAAAATTATTTACCTTGCCGGAATGGGTCTTCTCATTTCTGGTAGCTCTGGATCCCTGACTAATCTGCACCTCACATGCCTGTAAAAGGGGCATCGTTTTGATAGCCTTGGTCCACAGGCGGAAACTAGTTTGGCCACAGCTTACGTTCAGTTGTATACCAGCATATGAGGCGAGCCATGATAGTGATAGATAGGCCAAGGCCACTCTTCTAGAGGTAAATATAGCGGTGGCGACACAATATTACTTCAACTGCTCTCGTTAGTGTTGTTCGCACAGCTCCGATTATGCTCATACAGGCAACTCTTTGTGGTACAGCTTGTGTTTTGCTGTTATTTGTTGAGTCTTGAGCCACCAGAAAACGGCTCCATAGAGAGGCCCTCATTGGTCTTATGATAGCAGTGTAAATCCACATCACCACCTTGAACTTCATTCCCCAGGTTTTCCCTATGGTTCTGCGACACTGCTTACCTACCTAGGCTATTTTGCAGCGCAGGTGAAATAAATTAATTTTGTATTTAGAAGAACGGGTGCTCTCGTTGGCTCTAGTTTCCTTTTTCGTGTGAAGAGAACCATTTCCGTCTCTCTGGGGTCGACGGATATAGGGCATGCTCTTCACTCCCATTTTCCATCATTCTTAGGGTCTCTGAATTCTCTAGCAAAGTACCCCTCCGAATTTTCCATGAAGCATTATCGTTAGGTCTGCGTGTCGAATCCTTCCATGTCGAGGTGGTTTAGGAGGCTGTCAAAATCCAGGTTCTATAGCAGTCAGTGGTGATAATACACCTCTAAGCGAACAACTTTTTGTAACCAAACCTCTTAATAATATTAATAACAGTGTTTCCTACATTGATTTGTACAGCTCTTTTCGACAGCATATTGGATATTTAGCTACCTACAATATGAGGTACGTTCCTGTATAATAGGGCTGCTGTAATTTTTGGAAATATGATATGGAAAGGTGGAGAAGTGAAACTATTGCATTATCGTTTATATTTAACCTTAGCACGCAAACAAAAATAAACAAATTTTTAGGTAACGAAATACTCTCTTAGGTTTAATATTTACTAGACCTAACGTAGTACAAAAGAACGCATCAGTTGCGTCCCCTCGTCTTGATAATTTCGCTGCACTTTTTAGATTTAACTCGAAAAATATCGATCGTACTTATGTAAATAAATCTTATAACCACAGAGCTGTAGAGGATTGAATTTTTTACAAATTTACCCCTTACCATATTAAGTTAGAAGTTGAAAATATGCGATATAGGTAGGTATTCAGTACCCCTTAAATTCAAGATGGCCATAGCAAAGCATTGACGCCACAGCATAATCGAGTTAATTCTGAATTTAGACTACCAATAACTGATAAAGACTACCTATAAAAGATTACAGAAACAGAAAATCTGAAGGGTTTTTATGTACAAACATTTACCACCCGAAATGTACATCCCGACTGGACTAAAATATTATATACATAAAATATACATAAAATACACATAAAAGCAGAACAAATCTTAAATAGCACACTTTTAAATATAATTTTTACATTAATTTGTAGTTCGGGTAATATTGATTAATAAACATAGTCTAATCAAAGTATCAAAGAGAAGTAAATATGTTCAATATACTGGGTGGCCCCGTTTTACTGGCGGAAACTCAGTAGCCGAATGAACAGGTTAAAATAATAATTATACTTCCCTTAAAGAGATAGGAGGCGTTAACATTGATAAAAAAATATTGAATATATTATAAACGGCAACAATATACTTGTCTTGTCTTTGTCTTTGTTATTTTATTGTAATTATCATAATCATTACGTCCCATTTAGATGCTTCCTAAGACTGAAGACACTTCAAGATTACTTTTCACAAATTTATATATATATATATATATATATATATATATATATATATATATATATATATATATATATATATATATATATATATATATATATATATATATATATAATATATATATATATATATATATATATATATATATATATATATATATATATATATATATATATATATATATATATATATATATATATATATATATATATATATATATATATATATATATATATATATATATATATATATATATATATATATATATATATATATATATATATATATATATATATATATATATATATATATATATATATATATATATATATATATATATATATATATATATATATATATATATATATATATATATATATATATATATATATATATATATATATATATATATATATATATATATATATATATATATATATATATATATATATATATATATATATATATATATATATATATATATATATATATATATATATATATATATATATATATATATATATATATATATATATATATATATATATATATATATATATATATATATATATATATATATATATATATATATATATATATATATATATATATATATATATATATATATATATATACATGCAAATATTATGTAAGAGGGATTCTCAAGAAAGACAATCAACTATAACGCATAAAATTTAATTATTATTATATTCTACACTTATGAACGCAAAAAGTTCGGGAACATTTTTACTTCTCTTAAATGTTTCCATAAGAACGTGAACTTTAAATGGGTTTTATTTATCAAATAGTTGAACTATAATGCATTAACAGTAAATGTCAATTCTGTTAAGTCCATTGAACGTTACAAAAGCTGTACCAGTAACCAGAGAAAAAAGTTTTTCTGTACAAATTAAATGCTTCAAAAATATAATCTACTCTTTCTGCATTTGATACTACGATATATTTTATAAATACGTATAGCACTGGCAAAATAGAGCCTAAGTCTCTAACATAAATTAAGGAAATTTGATCCAGTTATTTAAGACTACAGGTTACCAGATACCTAGATAAGAAGAAAAAAACCGCCAATTGCGGAGCAAAAATACTAAATAAATATTTATAAATCTACAAATGGTACTAATGTCTGTACATATTACTATTTCACTATATATATTCGTGAAATGTTAACTTGTGATATTCCTTTTACTTCACCAGCGGAAAATAATTATAAAATCCATCGTAGTACCTTTTAACTAATCGGCTGTTTGCTGACAAAGCCATAGGACGTATAAGATCCAGGAGGGTGAAATCTGCCATCTTCGCCACCCTCCGTATTGGGGGAGTGAATATTTTTTTTAATCGGCTTAGTGCTACCTCGGCAACAGAGAGCGTGTCTGAATTCGTTGGCCATTTCAGCACACAGAGATGACTGAAAACCCATAAAAAATGTATTACTAATTGATAAATTTTTGTTCACAGATATTGTTGATAAAGTTACATAAAAAAATATGTAAAAATATAAATGTTCAATAATAATATTTTCATAAGAAAGAGAATACATAGAAACCTACTATACAGATAGGAAAAATAATTCTTTTTTAAATGCATTAGTGACTCTGTCCTACAACAGCTGATAAATTCAATTACTAACAAAAGTAAAATTTTTTGATGAATACATTTCGATTAGCATTTGTTTTATACATGTAGGGGAAATGTGGGTAAAGCGGCTATTCTGGTAAAGCGGGTAATATAATGATAAACATAAATCACGCATGTAGCGACTTCTCTTAAGTAACATAAGTAAAAAAACTAAACCTAAAAAAGTAATAAAATACCAACTGAAGCATTCCTTCTGAAACATAAAGAAAGTTTGACAAAGTTTGTCAAAAAAAATTGATACGATCAATTTGTCACCAAAGTATAAGAATTAGGCCAGTAGAAATAGGAAAAAAATCATCGTTTTGTGGAATAGTCTATATACAGCGATATTTTTGAAAAAAGTTGAAGGTTTTGGTGTCTAGAACATGTTGTCGTTTATACATGTGAAAGAGTGAAAGAAAAATGTTCTGTTTGAAAAAAATTTATTGCCCTTGATCTTGCCAGTACGCCATTAAAAATTTTCTTTAAAAACTTCGTTACAAAATGGATAATTGAAAATTTGTTAAAATTTTGTAATGACCTTATAAAATTTACATAACTGTGTTTGCACGCGTTTCTCTGCGACTGAGCAGAAGTGACTTCTTATGCCAAAAATTGTAAGTATGTAATTGTAATATGTATATATATATATATATATATATATATATATATATATATATATATATATATATATATATATATATATATATATATATATATATATATATATATATATATATATATATATATATATATATATATATATATATATATATATATATATATATATATATATATATATATATATATATATATATATATATATATATATATATATATATATATATATATATATATATATATATATATATAATATATATACAGGGTGAGTCAGTTTTTTGTAGACAAACTTTAACAGGGGATAGAACGCACGTTTTTAAAAAGAAAAGTGCCTATAAATATATGGCCGATCTAGCTTCCTAAGGAAGATACAAGGTGATACAAGTTTCATTTTTTTTTACATTAATGTGTAATATTTTCTGAACGGAATGATATATTCACTAAATATTTTACACATATCTTAACCTGCATAGGATCAACATGTTGTATTGTTCCTGTCGAAAATACTAGAGTGGATGTTACTTTTTTCGGGTACTTCGGATATTCTGCATAATGGAACTTTTTTTTCGTACGCCACTGA
>CAXKVY010002854.1:0-77500 GCA_964058915.1 Tetropium fuscum | reverse complement strand
CACACGATGTCTTTGGCCTCGTTCAATATGTATTCAGCTACATGATTATGACAATGAGATTGATTCATCATGATATTGTCAATAAATTCGTTTAAAAAACATCTATGTTAATATTCATATTAATTAAAAGCCAAATTACACCCTGATTATGGGGCAAGCTCATGGTATTTACAGTCTGTTTCAACGCCTCAAATTGCCGAACAAATTTTTATTAGTCAACTGTACTTAAGTACTTCATTTAATGGTTAACAGTGGTAAGCAATAACGTTACAAATGTACTCAAGTACAGGGATTGTACTACAAGAAATAGTTATTTTATGTTTACCTATATTATATTAGAATATTTATTTCGTATTACACAGATTTCCTAGATATAACTGAAAGTTGTGTAACAATATTAAAATATAGAGCGTCATTTACAGATTTTTAAAATTGAGCTATTATTTTTCTGGTTAGATTTACCAATGAATTACTTCAAAGTAAAAAAAATGTAAAAAGGTGTGTTAACTAGATTATCTAACAACATATTATACATCTTAATAAACAGAAACCGAAGCCGATAAAACTTTATAATGTTTATAATGAAAGCAATATAATTAAGAATTTTATCTTAGTGTCAATAGTTTGTCCACTATTTACATCTTGCCTCACGTAGTTAGTCATGCATCGGTTTTCTCCACCATTCGTGCCTAGCTTCCGTTAACACTTATCTCCTCAATGCTACACAGTAGTAATTTACCTCTAATTCTAACTTAGTCGTATTTATTGTTCCTGAATTTCTGAGTCCTCCGTAGTAAACCGTATGATAATCTCTGGTATCTGCTTCCTGCCTGCTGCTGGCAACCAGCGGTAGTCTGCACCGCACTCTAATACCGTAATCTTCAAGAGATTATTCGATTAGGTTAAGATCTGCTGATATATTTAAAAAAATCAGTTAACTCTGAAAGTTCAACTATGATCACTGACCCTTCGTAACTGACCGTTCTTCACTATAGCTGTCTGAAACACCGTACCATGGAAAAAAAAACAAAGTACCACACTGAAAAAAACACCGTACCATGGAAAGAGCGTCACAAGCATAATTTGAGAGATTGAATAAAAGTGAATATATTATATTTAAAACGAGGGTCAGTTATTTTGTTACAGAAGAGATTTTCACTGATATTAAACGCAGATTAAATGAAATATTCTTATTGACTGCTTATTAATTGTCTTTGCATTTTAATTATTTTGTTGATTGAGGACTAGTATCCTTCTGTTAACACACCTTTTCGCATTGGATTCCATATACAAATATATTCCTTATCTACTATTTACGTATAAAAAGACCTACGACCTAGAAGTTCTCTTATAGCTACGTGTCGTGTAGAATGCTGCTCACCCGCTCTTCCACGGCTACTTTCCTGGACTTCCACACGAATTCACAGACGGCTATCACACATGCGACACCCATACCGCCCATTAAGACCACGAACACGCCGCCGACATTAGCTAGTCCGAGCTCGTTTGCTGTACTGCTCGTCTTCGTGGTTTCGTCCTAAAAATAAAAGTTGTACTTGACTGTACTTGAGTTGTAAGTTGACTGTAACAAATAATGTATACGATATACATTACATTCATGCAAACGATATAAAAATAGGGGAATTTTGTATATAACAATCATTGGTTTGAATGGTTTGAGCAATAACTAGGAATAATAATGTTTTTTATTTCTATTTATTTACTTATACATATGTAATAGTCAGGACGTCAGTGCGGTAAAATGTCAGGTAGTAGAGTAAGATCCCAGGGCCGCCAGAACTTACTTATTTTCTGATGCGCAAAATATAGGTATACGATAGAATAGTAATAGTACGTACAATAAACGTATACACACACCTGCTAGGTGGGGCCGATGGCCAATTCTCAGGTAGGTACGAGGTGCTACATGTACGTAAAACATGTAGCTCACTTTAACCGTTTATTGGTTAACTTAAAGCCTGAGAGTTGATTTTTACGTATGTTGAATGGAATATTGTCAAAAGTTTTGAAACAATACTGCCAGACACTCTCTGTCGGCGATAATTATCGCGAGACTCTTTAAAGATCGAAAGAAAAAAAACATAATCTTACTTATGGTATATAAGTATATCTACTGTCTCAGACTATAAGTAAGATTTTTTTTCTTTCGATCTTTAAAGCGTCTGGCGATAATTCTATCGTGGCCCTAAAATCTTGAACTATAGGGTTTATTTTTATTTATTTGTAATCTATTTCATTCATTAATGATGATAGTTGCTTTATCTTTTAAAACTCAAGAAACTCTATTTCAAGATTACTTCTCTCTCATAATATCTGGTACACGATTTTCCTCCATTATTTTCTGATACATTGCCTCCACTATTCTATCTTCAATTCTAATGGTTTCAGGTCTTCTTTCACACCTATTCCATCTGCTTCTTAGTCTGCCCCTAGATCAGTTATGTTTTGGTTTCAATTGGTGTACCTATAAGTTTTTTCTGTCGTCTGTTCTCTTATGTTAACGATTTTTTCCTCATTTAAAATTAATTATTTAGCCTTCGCTCTATCTTTAAGTTGCTCAAGTTTTAATATTGCGTTTTCTAGTTCTTTTATCGATTGAAATTATGCTATTATGCCGCGTATACTATTGCTTGAAATAAGTTCTTGTTGATTGTTATGTACATTTTTTTAGTACCGCATACAAAATAATGCACTAGTAAAGAGTGGAACAAACAGAGATTCTCCTTATCTCACACCTTTTCTACTTTTTTCCTGTTGTTCCTTGTCTTATATTAAATTGTAATTGCAATTGATTCAACAGCAATTTATAATTGCTGTATTTATAATCTTCCACTATACTCCGTATCAATAATCTGATACTTTTTATCTACACTGTTTCTAATATGTATGTGTAGTTCAACGACCAGCAACCCTGATCTACACAATATGTCTCATAGGCGTAAGCATTTTTTTTCTTAGGGGGTTGAAAGTAGAAAGTTTTTATATGTCTATTTTCTACACCCCACTCATAAAATATTGCTCTCAGCGCGTTACCATTTTTTAGTGGGTAGTTCGCCAGTAGCCATATTTCCCACAAGAAACAAAAATAAATATATACCAAACAGCCAAGTAGCCGTGAAAGATAAACTAAAAAACGGAAAAATTAAATAAATATACAATCCACAATAGAGTAAAACATTCTCCACACAAAATAAAATAATAAAATAAATATACATTCCAAACCGAAGCAAAAAATTCTCAACAAAAAATGAAAACAATAAAATAAATATACCTATATTCCAAAATAAAGCAAACAATTCTCAATAAAAATAAACACAATAAGACAAATAAAATAAATCACCTATATCCAAAAATAAAGCAAAAAATTCTCAACAAAAAATAAAAATACCTTAATACCTTACACCTTAATATACTTAAGAACGTGTAATTAATACCACTATTTTCTATGTCACTATTTAATAATATTATAATCACTAATATCACTATTTTCATTCATTTTCCACTACATCTCCACTGTCGCTATCATCATTTCCAATATTAATCACAATATGGCTTGATCAACTCCAAATCCACATCCCACATTATCTGTTCCTCTTTTATCACGTGATGAATACACTTCTGCCAATTTTCTGCTGTGACATTTTCCATTGCTCTTCGAAGATGTCTCTCTACGTCAGATAATTTAAAAGTTCGATTCACTCTCGCCACTTCTCCTTTTACTTGTGCCTAGATCAATTCAATGGGGTTCAATTCGCACTGAAAAGGAGGTAATCTCAGCAATGTGACTCCATGCGTTAATTGCAGTTCATCCACTGCCAGTTTCTTATATTTATGGGCATGGACCTTAGCAACTTGCAATAATTCCGCCTTCAAGTAAGTTTCTTGGTAAGGAATGCCCTTTTCTGTTAACCAGTCTTGAATTCTTCTTTTTCTCCATGATTATTGGGGTACGCCGGCAAAACATTTCTCGTATACTTCGGAATTCATTTCCTCTTGGTAGTCTCAGGTCTTCTTAGATTGAAATATCAATTCTCTATTACTCAAAAATTCACTATCACTTCCAATATGCGTTATGATTAAACGGCGACCTTTTCCAGACTGCATTTTTAAATCAGTTGTCCAGCCTTCAATCGCAGCTTGCCGTGCATTTTTCACGTTTCTATCCCGCCAGACTTTCCTCACAGTATGTCCTTCGTTAAGCCATGTTCCGTCAGTCTAATAAAATTCGCCCCTCGTTTCGAAACATTTTTATTTTTCATAATAAGCCATCCGCCAAGCAACTATTCATATCATATCGGACTATGAGAACACTCTTTCTCTCTACTTTTCCATACGTAAAATTTATGTCTTTCAAAATTTTTACCAGACTAGCCGTGCACATTTTAGGTATAATATAATGTTCACTTATACCTTGCAGCACCTTATCTAAAGTGGGCAATTCGTTATTTCTAAAGAAACCGGGGTCCGTTCTTCGTATCTCATTTTTTGCATCTTCGTCCACTACAATCTTATTTCGACCGCTTTTTGGTTACGGTGGCTGTACACTTCCATGTATCTTTTCTTCTCTTAAAAGTGTGTATTTACTTGACTTCGATGCTTCTGTATAATCCGAACACATATCCACCAATTCATCCTTGTCGCGATGAGGGTAATCTCTGTATGCAGTAAAAAACTCGTAAAATAATTTTTTTCTCAACTATCGATCGGTAGTGTCTACGTTTTGGAATATTTTCCATCGTTCGCCGATATTACATTGTATCACAATCACATTAAAACAGCACTATATATACACGCGAATATCTCAACCAACGCACTACTCTATCGCGAATGACCGTTAGAGATCACAGAATACGCGCGTAATTCCCGCCAGACCCGCCCATATAGGAGAGGCCAACGTTTGCTACTATTTTCACTAAACACAGACGGCGCGTCATTCCAATAATTTGAAAAGAGATATACCTACTTCGCCACATCCGGCTTCACGTCGAACAATAGCCATAATTTTTGCCATAATTAAAGCAGACGAAAATAAAAATGTAAAAATGGCTAACATCTTGGCCTATAACCTATTATTGCCCATGGCCTATTATTGCATGCACAATTATTGTTTTATGACATTCACAAATAATATACACAACTTTAATAGAGTATTGTGGAATTTGATATTTTAATTGAATACTGAGAAATTTGAGAATTACATGTGGCAACTGCGCGGTATCTTATACGCGGGAAATCAACTACGCATACATATTAGAACCCTTATACACTGTTAAGGGTAATAATTTTATAACGGGACAATTTCTGGAAAATATAAATCAGCAAACTTCATCTGTCACCTACAAACTTGTAATTTTTGAATAAGTTCATGTTTAGTAAAAACATATATGGAAATTGGCCTCGAAAGATTATATTTCTTCATTATCTTACCACTGATCAGTTTTGATGCAATTTCTTTTTCATTTTGTTTAACTAGTGTTTGTACATGTTTCCAATTTCCAATTTTCCTTTTAATTATGCAATTACTCTCTCCGTCTTTTAGTCTCCTTAACCTTCCTCATCCCTACTTGTTTTTTTAGAATTCGTAGTTTGAGATATTCCAGGAGTTTCAAATTTGGTAGACACGTTTGAAGATGGAGATGGCTCGGAGTTATTGAATTCATCAGATACTCCTCAGATAATGCTCTAGTAAAGAGTGGAACAGACAGAAATTCTCCTTATCTCAAACCTTTTTTACTTTTTTCTGTTGTTCCTTGTACTGTATTTTTAATTGCAATTGAATCTTCCACTCTAATCCGTATTAATTATCTGATACTGATTTTGTATATATATAAGCTTTTCAAACGTTTCATTAACTGATTCAGTTGACAGAACGCCTGCTTTAAATCTGCTTAAAAACGATAATGTGCATTTTCGTATTGTTCTTATGGCTTTATGGCTCGATCCAATACTTGTGTTAATAAGCATAATAATAATAATTATTATTATCATATCTCTACACTCATTCTAAACGCAATGATTAGCCCAGAAGACAGATACTTGTGCGGGAGAGGGGGGCATAGTATTTTTGCGTGGACCGTATGTGCCCCCAGGATCGAATTAGATTGGAATATTCACTATTCAGTGCAGGAATCAGGAAAACTTGGAAAACCTCATTAGTTAGACCTTGGGGATAAATTATTTAAGTAGTATCTCCCCTAGTATCTATATACATAACATCGACAGTTTGTCTGGATTTCTGAAAATGTTCCACGGCATATCCCGGGAATTTCGGTATTTTTTCTTTTAATATTATAGTTAGCATTTTATATGTTACAAGATTGACCGTGAGACTTACCTCTATAATTATTACAATTTGCCATGACCTTGTTTGATACTGGGATTTTGCAGCCGGGCTCCATTACTTCGGAATTTCATTTCCAAATTATTTATTAATTCTATTCCACCTTCTTTTAATAATTATACGGTTATTTTATGACATCCAGATTTGTTTCCCTCGGTTCGGTTTTACTATGAGATTTATCTGCAGAATAAGCTCATCTATGGAATAATTTTCTAAGATACGATTGTTCTAACACGTGAATCCATGGCAATTATATGGTCATACTTATATTCTGTTTTTGTAAAATTGGCCCTTAATGATTTCGCCACTTCTTTCTCTTTGGCACCTTCTTCTACATTCTTCACTTTCTCCTATTCCTTTATTCAGTCTCCATATTTTCAATGTTAATTTCAGTCCTACTTCTAACTTGTATACTTCTTCTAACTTTTACATCTATTTTTCCAATATTAAATGATACATATTTATTTTCACTTCTTCATGTATATTTCTTATTTTTTATATTTTATTTATATGCACTTACATACATTATTTTCATCCAGTATAAAATTATATTTATCTGACATACTTAATCGAAAACATTTTAGTAATAAGTTGTATTTATACAATAGGAAAATTCTTGTGATTTTATAAATACCCCTTTACAAACTAAAGCTTTAATTTCAAATTAAAATCGGTAAAATCATGAACTAAGTGACTTACCCTACATTTTCCTCCACCTCGTTTCTCTTTCCACCATCTTGTCTTCAGAATGTGAAGCTTTCCTTCTTCTTGGAGTTTCAATATAGCACCACTGATCGCGGTTCTGAATGGAGAATCTGAAAATTCACATAAATTATTCAAAAGGTAGTCAAACAACAAAATTCTAGTCCGATAGATTATAATATGTAGTGCTTTCATTGTTGCGAGATTTACCTATTATATAAAAAACATTATTTTTCCTTAGAATTACTTATGTCAATATCAAGTTACATCTTGTATTCTTGTTTATCTACACAGGTAACTATCGCGACAAGTTTTTATATCATATAAATTGTGTAGTGACTTGAATGTAGTGTTTGTGTAGTTGTGAAATTGGAGAGTAATTTCCTTTAAAGTTTAAATTACACAAGTCATAGTATGCATCCAACCAAGGCGCCCTTTTTTTTGAAATTTGACCCGAACAATTCGACCCCAAAATCGTAATTGGGGACTCCAAAAACCAGACGGATTGGAGCAACTAAGTTTTTGATCGCCATCTTAGATCGACCTCCTTGAAATTTTTTTTCGGCATCAATTTACCTTACAACATTTGTTCAAGCACCACCGAACTATCCTTAACCTTTGCCAAGTTATAACTCTTTAAAATTAGTAGAGAGCCATCTTGTGTTCCGCTATTTTGATTTTTTCTCTTGAACCCGTTCATTATTTGATATCCATATCATCGGGGTGCATGAAAAACATAGTTCACCATCAATTGGAGTCCGCCATATTGGATTTAGAGTGACTTTATTTTATTTTCATATTCTCCTCAGCAGACCCTTACTCATATGATACCCATATCATGGAAGTGCATAAAAAATAAATAGTCCGGCATCTTTAAGAGTCGCCATATTGGATTTAGAGTGACGTTATTTTATTTTCGTATTATTCTCTGCAAACTCTTTTATTTGATACCCATATCATGGAAGTGCATGAAAACTAACTAGTCCGCCATCTTGGGCGGTCCGCCATATTTGATTTAGAATGACTCAGCTAACTCAGCTAACCATACATTGTCATCCAAACTACACGTCCATGTCAAATTTCACCTCAATCAGTTGACGATAACTGCTTTAAAATTCAATTGCAAGATTTGACCCGAACAAACAAACATACATACATACATACATACATACATAGATACATACATACATACATACATACATACATACATACATAGATACATTAAATAAAAGCTTGTAAAAGCAGATACTGTAAGATATGAAGGTGTTGATTTCTGCTGTTTATACACAAAAATATAAGACTCTGATACAACACATGTCAGTTATCAATAAAATTTAAATCATTTCATCTTGAAACAATGTTTATTAATTTTCAAAAAAAATTGTCTTGAAACATCAAAATTATGAGTTTTTATAGGTTAATCGGGGGGAGGGGGCGGGCAAGTAGGATTGCCACATTTGCAAAATTGTAAAGCGGCAGGTTTCTTCGGTAGGTAAGTAATTGTAAGGGGTGGGGTCCGAGCATCACTAGCGGGATATTAGATTTGCCCCGTGAGACCCTGATAGTGCAGCAGGAGGAAATTTTCGAATTTTTCATTTTTCAAGATCACGCGTTTTCCTGGCATTTCAGAATTTCAATGAATAATCCATTGATACAAAAATATCGACTTTCACAAGAAAAAGTGTTGGAACTCCATACCCTTTTCAAATAAAAAAAAATGTATATTACGAACAAGTTTATTGAAATAAAAAAAAATGTGTTTTTATATACTTTTCTAAACATTCGGATAAAATTTCGGGATTTTCTAAACAATCCGGGTAAAAAAGAAACGCCGTCAGAATGTAAGTAGGTATAGTATTAATTTAGGTTCTTTAAATACGTAAAAAGTAATATTTAACAATAAATAAGGAACGTCGTTGATGAACGTTTAGGAAATAAAAAACACCTAAAAATAACTATTGTATATGCATATACAAGTTCACTCTTGTCTCCAGTCATGGCCGACGTTAACTCGCAACTCGCCCACTCCACTTCGCCTAGTCGGTTAAATCCGTCCGACCTAAATTCTAATAGAGCATAATGCATAACAGTGGCAATGTAGCCGAGGACGCCGCCGCGCCGCGCCGCGGTGGCGCAGTGGTTCAATGGCAACGCAATATATAAAACAATGGCACATGAAATAAAACGGTGCGCAGCGCATGGTGGATATGGATATTGCAAAAAAAAATGTGGATAGCCAAATATATAAAATCTACGAACATAGCGGAAAATAGTCGACAAAAAAAATAATAACTACAAAAAGCATATATACCCAATATATTTTCGAATCAAAGTATATGATAGTAGTAATCTGAAATCTGCCATGTCTTTTGGGGGGGGGGAGGGGGTGCGCCCCACCTCCTAACGCCGCCTCTGGTTTGCCATGTAACCATCATATCATACGTGTAACTCCTTGCTACACACAAAAAACTGTACCACTCTAAGTTGCATGTGAGTAATCTTTCTATTTATACACCTAAAAATTATTATCAAACGCTTTCAATATAGCATTAACTCTATTCATCTTTGGCATAATGCCGTACATCCGTGTTTGTCGATTGATTGTACTTGTTTTCAGATAATAAATGTTGGCAACCTCGGGATTAATGTATGGCTCAGGCACAAGACCATGCCGTGCACAATGCCATAATTTGTTTAGATATTATAAAATCATTACACCATCATTAAATATACTATTTTCTTGAGTCGATATAATCCAAGAAGTCATTTGGTTTATGGTTCAACTGGGATCGGATTATTTTTTAGTATAACTGCATAGGGTTTGGTCGGGAGAGTTCCTGCAATTATTGTACTGCGCAAGAGTTCCTGCAATTATTGTACTGCCACTTGACTAGATCTAATGTATTTGAATTCCAGTCACTTTAAGGGAAACTAGAATAACTGGAAGTAATCTTAACTTAACTCGTAATTCTCGATTACCTTCCTGTAGTTTTCTGTGTAAAATTTATATCAATATACTCGTAAATATGGTATATTTCTGATTAGTTATCATAGCCATGTTTGTGATATAATAATCATAATAATATTATTTCTCAGCCAAGAAAAAAGATACAAAATTGTACATTTGGCAATTCAAACATGCAAAAAAACAATTAACTTACAAACTGGTAAAATCGTAACTGACAGATATTCTTTTTGTTTTTTTTGTTTTCTGTTATCAGATATACATCGAATTTCTTTAGGCAGAGCATTATTCAAAACTCTGCAGTTATAATCGCCGTATTATAATGCAGTTATAATACGGCGATTTTAAAGCACTTATATGGTGGGAAGGAATACTCAACAGCTCACCATGCCTGGTCGCATAGTTGTGAAAATGCCTGTTTTTTTAAATGGCTTAAGTTATTCTTAGTAAAAATGACGCATCTTAAGTTCTCAATACAAGGTGCTGTGAGAATTTGCTTTTCTCCAACTTTGATACGTACAGTTATATTCATTAAAAAGCGTACAAGTATTAGAATGAGAGGCGAGCTTTATTAATTTTGTGTAAAGCCGGCTTGTCACATGTCATAGGTTGTCAGAAATCAAATCATTGGTATCGGGCATCAGTGAAATAAATAAGAAAAAATTTATTATGTAACAGTTTTATAAAAATTCCAACAAAACAGAAAACAATAACAAGAATATTTAAAATAAAATATAATATTTGGTCATATAACCATCTTATTCTATTACTTGAGCCAATCTATTCGGCATTGACTGAATTATATTACATATAATGTTTGGATCAAGCTACTCCCAGCACTCGTGGATTTTTTCCCATAATTCATTTGAATTTTGTGGTCTAAAATTTCTTTTTTATATTTTTTTACAATTAAACCCAAAACATTTTCTATCGGATTAATATCGGGACTATAACTGGCAGATGACAGCACTTCCACATAAGAGTTTGAAGCCACTCCGTTAGAGCATTGGCGGTGTGAATTGGACAAAACTATCTTATTGATAAATGAAATTATTGTTGGGATACATTTGTTTAGTAGATGGAAGCATTACGTTTTCTAAAATGTTTATATAGTTCAAAGCATTAAACCTTCCCTTAACTCGCCAACAAACACCAGGCCCATGGACACTTATCCAGCCCCATAAAATTTACAGAGAAACGTCCATATCTAAAAGCAATGGAGCTAGTGTATCGTTCCTCAAACACGAATTTGGCCATTATGAGTCAACTGGAATGTCTTTTCATCAGTAAAAAAGACCATGTTCCAAAATTGAGGGTCGCGGTATACATACTATACATAGTTCATTGCAAAAATTATCCTTGACTGCCGCCGAAAGTGTACGATCTGTTTCATTGAACATTTCAAGTATAAATGATCAATGAAATAGATCGTACACTGCTCTGAAAATCCTCAATGAAAGTGAAAGAACCTGTACAACTTCTAAGTGGTTCGTTTCCGTGTGTATTATGTTCAGATATATATATATATATATATATATATATATATATATATATATATATATATATATATATATATATATATATATATATATATATATATATATATGTATATCTATATATATATATATATATATATATATATATATATATATATATATATATATATATATATATATATATATATATATATATATATATATATATATATATATATATATATATATGTATATGTATGTATATATATATATATATATATATATATATATATATATATATATATATATATATATATATATATATATATATATATATATATATATATATATATATATATATATAAATAATTAGGTTATACACTATTTAGATAAACATATGCATTCAACACCACCTATTTACATGAATTACTTATAGATAAGAATGAGCTTTTTTGTACGTTTTCTCTTCTCCAAATAGAGGAAAACTGAAATATTGTAATGTAATATGATGCTGTTGATTGTTGATGCCGAATAATGAATGAAATGAATTTACTTTGGTCAATTTCCTATCATTACTAGTGATGCGACTAACACAGCCAGTGATTAAATGAATGCCTTTTCCTCACGTAAATGCACAGTACTTACAAGAGCATTGTATTAAAATAATATTGTACTTACTGGGAGGCATGGCGATGCCGTATCCCTTGGAGTCTAGCATCCCTCCCACTTGAGTGAGCTCACAGTTCCGCTCAATGACATATTCAATAGAAGTGGATTCCATGAGGAAAGCGTAACTGCCTTTTCCCTTAACAACTTGTTCCACCCCTTCCTGGTTGCTCGAAGTAAAAACAGACGGCCTTTGAGATTCCATAAATGCCCACATCCTCTGATATGTAGAAAAATTCGAATCCTGAAAGCACATAAGGGCGATATTATAAGGGCGAATGAAATGATATATTGGGAAAATTAAATAATGCGGAAATGCCTTCAAAAATTGTGTCTACTACTTCTATGTATAAACATTGTAAGTAGCTGATCCGTAATTTCATGTATTTCATAAATTATTGTCTACGATATATATCCGATATTTTTATTAAAAGGGAAAGCGAAAGTGAGAACCACTCAACGGGAAACATAGATCCCTTTTTTAATGTGTCTAGTTTTTCAAGCTCTACAGAGTCGAAATAATTAAAATTACTTAGGGTGCTTCTGTTAATAGCATCTTATATTTCATACCTTTTTCTATGCATATTTAAAAATAATATAAACTTTATCTAATTAAATGTGTAGATTTGTTTGCTTTGCTTTCTGTTTTCAGCTAGGTAAAGTGAAAAATATAATAATAAGTATGACGCAATAGGTAAAAATACTGGTATTTTCTGGACTCTTAATAAAATCTTATATCCGGTAGCTATTTTAAAAGTGAAAGTACCGGTATCACACCTGATATTATTATTATAGAATTCAACAGTTTTTTCGTTGACACAAATCTTTTACTGGAGTTTATAAAATTATTATTAACAATATTTTCATCAGCACAGCTGTGTCTGGGATATGTTAAAGTGATTTGCATTTGTATGCATTCAATGACTTTAACTAGCTCGATCTATTTTGGTTATTTTTTAACGAATAAGATTTTTGCTCTTTAGAAATAGCAGCGTTTCTTTCATTACGAAGCTGTTTGTAGTAGTCCCAATATGCTGGTAATTTTTCTCTTTTATATCTGAGTTCGGCTGTTTCTTCACTTGGTTATTTGTTTTATTGTATCGGTCAACCATAGCGATTTTGTGTTATTTATGAGTATAGTTTTAATGATGCATGTTTGTTAACTATATCAATCATGAATTTATTAAATAAACCAACTTTATATTCAATGTTATTTAAATAATATAAATCTCAAGTTGTAAGGGTACAAAAATCATTTAAAAGATTCTGGTATTTTTTTTATCTTGAAAAGTATATAGACGCTCAATTTAAATTTTATTGCTGTGACAACATACCATATAGCAAAGCCAAAAAAGTTGATATAGAAATTAAGAAGTTGATAATGAGTACATTTAGGCAATACATATTACTAGAATATTGAGTACAGCTCCACCATCAGAATAAGTGGAAAGCAAAAATAACAAATTACAATCAAAAGGAACACACATGAACAGAGCCGAGAATATGAGGAGAGAGCGACAAAGTGCGGCCTGGCGGCAAGTGGGTGCCCTATTGGTATGCGTATGGAAAACGTGTCCTTATGGCAATTATTTCGATATTCATAAACTGATAAAGTGATAAAAACGTATAATTTTTCATTGTTCAACAAGTAGTCCAAGCAATGAGGGGTCTTTATTCGTAAAAAAGCAGAAAGAAATGAAATTTGGTTAGATGGTTGGGTAGGCCCCAAATTTATTATTTTTGTGCATACATGATACAAGAGAATATCATTATCAACTCGATTCCGCACCACCCTTGAGGTAGAGTCAATTGGTGCGTTTTCAATTGATTACGGTCGATATCGGGGATTATTTCACTTTAAGTCACTTGTAACGTTGTAATACTGACTCGCCTTCGTTGTCATTATCATCAGACATCAATTCCGAGACAGAATCCGTAAACTCGGTGTTGTCTATTCCATCGTCCTCATCGTCCTGTATCGGATCGGGAATGTTTTCGGCATCTTCTGTATTGTCGTAGTCTAGCGCAATCGGGTCGGGAGTATTTTTGCAGGACGTCCCTATACAGTGTAAATAAAGAACTGGACATTATAAATTTGCTTTACGGCAACCATAAGCAGGTCCACAACCTTTCTGGCATCTGTACGGGATGCTCTTGTAAAACCTCTGGAGCTGGTTCCTTTGCGATCCATATTGCGTCCAGTCCTGTGGTTGTCCTTCGACATCCATGATCTTCTGGAGGTTTCTGAACTCCCCACCACCACTGTACTTGACAATAAGTATGAATGAATGATGATGGCACGCATCGGATGTTGGTGGCAGCGCCGCGAGATTGAATGAATTTTTGGAAACTGTCGGCAGCCATTACAAAGTTCGTATACAGCAGAGGGTCCTACTTGTTCCCTCTACCCGCCTTGCGCAAATATATTCTCGCATCATAATAAATAGTCAGCTGAGGCGGAACAAGGGATGCGTATCTTATACTCCAATGAGAATATTCATGACACCGATATAAAGAATTAATAAATTTAGCGCCTAGGTCAACAATAATAAGGAAATATCCATAATTGGCCTATCAGCTACTGCAAAGATGCTAATGTATATATTTTTAGATAATTCTAAATATTGGTAACAAGCTGTCCAAAAATATACATTTACATTTACCCGAACGAGATATCTTCATATTTGAAATAACCACTGTAAAGGAGCAAACCACTGATCAAGGGGTGAACAAAATAATAGCGGAAAACCAAATAACGTAAAAGAAAATAAGAAACAAGGGCATGTGTGGTATGAAACTATCTTAAACTATCTATAATTCTTTCAGATTGGGAGGTTTTATGAACATAATTTAAATTGTGAATCATCAGCTGTGAATCAACAAATACATTTTTTAACTCATATTAAATAAAACATATCTATCCTTTTTGTGCGACTACCCCGGCCACATTTACGAATTGTTTTCAACGTAACACAAAACTCTGCAAATAAACTTCTTATGAAGTTCTTTACACTTGCATATTAGGCCTTGTCAGCCCGTTCTCGTACATACCCTAAAGAACGCAGCAGTTGAGCCCCCCCTGTAAGCTCCATATTTAATTTTTGTTTGTTTTGCCAGATCCTCAGCGCTTTCAATGGGCGAGTCCATTCTCTCCACTGTGAGGAAAGCTGCCAAGTTGGCCGTGTACGAAGATATCATTATCAACGTGAAAAACCACCACATTCCCGCGACCATCCTCGTGGAAACTGCTCTGAAAATAATAAAGTGTCATATTTTTAGCATGGCTTGCAACTTTTTGTGGTTTCTGTTCGCTAATGGGTGCTGAGACAGGAAATGAAAAGAAGCCGTGACGTAAATATTATAAAACATAAAATAATTTAAAAGATAATGCTTTTTAATATTTTATGCCGTCCTAATTTAGTTGTCACGGGTCATGGGACTTTCAGAATATGCGAATATTTCACATGTTGTAAGTCTGGCAATTTAGTATGAGATTTTTATTTTTATTAGGTTCATTAGTTATATTGGTAGCATATTTTATATTTATAATAAAATATACATATTACCTAACCCATGCTTATGCATATAGACCGGGAGATAGTGACAGATTTTCAAACGTGATTTTATCCTATATGCCTTTTAGAGATATTATCATATGCATATTCTGATGATAAAATATCATAATATATTTGAGAATCATTCCGGATTCTTCATATATTAAAGAGAGCTAACATTTATTGATTACAAATTAAGCATTTCAATACGATTTTACTCGGGCTGCCAGCGTGAGTGAGCCCAAATTGTTGTTAGACACGGTTAGGTGTGCTACCATTTAGAAAAACATTTTTAACTCCATATCCATTTTAACTCTATATCCATAATTCTTTACAACACGCAGACGCGCCCTATAGTACCTTCCGTAAATACGACGTAGAATGCCAATATTAGCAATATTAGCTGGTTTGAGACGGTAGTGTTTGTTTTATTTGTGATTGCGGACTGTGAGTCCGCAATCACAATATTTGTGTTCGCGAATATTTGTGCGCCAACTGCCTCGAAAATATAACAGTGGATAACTGACTGTTTGTTACTAGTTACACTAGTACACTCTAGTTAATTAAAACTCTTTACTTGTTTTTGATTACAGATTGCAATAACTATTTTTTAAATCCTACGTTAAGTTATATTCATTTTTTTTTCAGTTTTTACTTTGACGACACAACTTTTGTAAATTTGTCTTCAATAAAATAAATATGCGTTTGTTAAATTCCTAAGGTTGTCTTTTATTGATACTATTATCCGTTTAAGTTATATTTTCTTAAAAGTTGCATTTTTCTCTCCGCGAAATCATAGTCCGACGCGAGCGCTGGTGTTACCATAAGAAGTGTGATCCATCAAAAAGTCTGCTATTATATTCGTATACCCTTTTACATAATAATATACAGTTTACATAACATTTCTTAAATCGATATATTGATTGAATTGATGAATTATTTGTAGGAAATATTTTGTATCTACACAAATTACCATACTAATTTTAATGAAGGAACTATCAGCTTTCCAGAGTGGTTTTAAAAGGGTCAGCTTAGTTGAAGTCTTTTATAAAGCTTCAAGGGATTGAAAAATAGTAATTTCAACAAGTATGTATTATACATTTTGTGATATTAGGCATATAATATAATTTACAATAATGACATTATATTTGTCTTCAATATAAATAGGTTAGAAGGTAAAGCATCATATACCTAGCTATCAAAACTGCAGCTGAACGACATATAATCACTACATTTCACTTAACTGACAACCGAGGGATGTGCTTAAATATTCAATCCTCACCAGCTCGTAATTACGGCAGTTAATTGTCAGCAATTTGTAATCCAATATGTGACATATATCTTCATGTGTTGGAACGTCACATACTAACTAATATGAAATTGAAATACGTATACTTATACCTACATGTAATACGTGGTGCTTCCATTTTCAACACCTCTCAAATGCTTTATACATTGGGCTTTTTATACCTTTCCAGATCTAATGATATTGGTCTATTAGTCAGGGAATAAAAATAGGCCTTACCTAGAATTAACTTTGCAGAATTGTAGATTTTGGTATCTAGAACTAAACTCCACATTTTGCACAAACAGGAGCCTGCCGCCGGCGCCGCCATATTGCCAAAATAGACGCTAAAAATAGTTTTTTTCAAACTGTTTATTTTTAGAAAGAATATGTAGAGCAAAGAGGCAAGGCAAAGAGGCGGAAATTTCCTATATAAAATATTCTTAGCATATTTTCTGTAAAGTTAACGGTTGCCTAAATCTAAAACACCAGCAGATTAAATAAGAACATATTTCGTTAACTTCTCTAAACAGCGTATACTACAGCCGCTAAGAGCATATTTATGTCTTTTATGATAAAAAGGGCTATTGAATTGAATTCAAGATATTATTTTCAAACCCCTGTGTAACCAACCGGCACCTATTTCTTAAATTTCTTCTCGGGCTCTATAATATAATAGCAGACTTTTTGATGGATCACACTTCTTATGGTAACTTTTATGGCCCCCGAATTATTCTTAACCCTACAGAACTCGCGTCGGATTTTAGAACACCAGCGCTCGCGTCGGACTATGATTCCGTGGAGAGAAAAATGCAACTTTTAAGAAAATATATAACTTAAACGGATAATAGTATCAATAAAAGACAACCTTAGGAATTTAAAAAACGCATATTTATTTTATTGAAGATAAATATACAAATGTTGTGACGTCGTCAAAGTAAAAACTGAAAAAAAAATGAATATAACTTAACGTAGGATTAAAAAAATAGTTATTGCAATCTGTAATAAAAAACAAGTAAAGAGTTTTAATTAACTAGAGTGTACTAGTGTAACTAGTAACAAACAGTCAGTTATCCACTGTTATATTTTCGAGGCAGTTGGCACACAAATATTCGCGGACACAAATATTGTGATTGCGGACTCACAGTCCGCAATCACAAATATAAAATATAATCTTTTTTCGGCAAATATAAAATTCAAACCAGAGCATTGTACGTTGAAATAATAATAACACCAATCAAAATTGAAGAAACGCAAGATATAACTCCCGATGTTAGAGCGAAAGCCAGAAATTTAAAGGAACAACTATTGAAACATGAAACAATTTTGATTGCACAGATTTATCTCCGAGTCAACAATTGGTTTCTACTGCACTTGTTCAACATAGATCCAAAGTGATGTGGCAAGCATTAAATTAGAAGTAGGTAAATTTATTAATTGGGCTGAAAATGGATTTGAATCTAGAGGCGAGGATGTGCAATTGAAAAATAATTTACCTGGGAAATGAATCAGGAGAGTTAAAACAATGTCTGGTGAATTGTCTCGTGATGATCCGATTGAAAATGCTTATTCAAAATTCAGTGTTGAAGTTCACAATGTTATTTTAGATCGAGTCATTGAAAGCATGGATTCGAGATTTGAGAAAAACAAAGAACTCTACTTGGACCTAAATATTCTATCGCCGTCTAATTTTAAAGAATTAAAAGAATTCCACCAAACGCCAAACAATCTTTTGACGTTTGTCGGCGAAATGAGACCCCGTCTGCTCAAATTTTCTTTTCATATATTGAATCAGCATAATTTTACCTACATTTTGAGATAACATTTATAAATACTGATATGCGATCACGGGGTTGTGACTGATTTTTCGGCATTTTCAATGGTGTCTGCTTCAAAAGTGCTACCATCTAGTGCGTTTGCCTAGTTGGTTACTTGGAACAATGATATTTACACACGATGATATTTTAATCACGAATTTAGTATGGTATAAATGAGGGGATTGTATACTACTTTTCCCAAAATTAATTTCATGATTGCTAATTAGGGTAACCACATGCAAATGGCAGACGAGGGGCTACGTATTTAATGAACTATACACTATTTATTTCTAGAGTCAAACCTTTGGTCAAACCTTTATCACGCTTTTTTTTTGGCGCGAGCTTTTTGTCTATAATCGCATATATATTCATCAAAATAGCCGAGGTCGATACTGCGTAGAAGGCTTAATACAAATACTGCTCTTTGCAATCAATCAAACATCTACCGCCAAATTAGACATATAAATATATCATAATATAATGTGTTATATGTCAACATATATCTTAAGGAATCTGAAGTAACTGAATATCAAATATCGCCACTCATCAAACTCATAAAACATGTGAAAATAGTAAATAAGTCCCAAAGGACTACCAAAAGATCTTATTTTAACCAGAGTGTGGAAGAGATGAGGAGTGCGGGTGGAAAATACCTTTTTCTACAATCGCCTCAATAGGCTTTTGCGCTTTCAATTCTCAACGCAAAGTACGCCATTTCCGATGATGACATAATTGTCGCTTAAAAGCGGCAATAGTGTCAATTCCCGCTCGCTTCTTTATTATAAATTCCTTAGCAGGCGCTTGTCAGTCAAAAATGACACATGAGAAATGTAGCTAACAAAAAAAACTTCGGTTCATATATAAACATATGTCAAATACATACAAGAACACACTGTAATAAGCGATTGTAGAAAAAAATGTTGTATGTATTACGAGCACAAACTGCCATTGCCGCTTTAGAAAGAATACCGCGCTTTTAAAAATAAAAATTTAAAAATAAAATTTCTTTCGCAAGCGACAATGCAGTACTTTGCGCTGTTAACACACAAATAACTATTCCTACTTTCTGAAATATTTTCAAAGAGAAAATTACAATGCTGGAGTGTCAATGAAAAGTGCTCCATGTGTGAGGCCCAAAAATTCATGAAAATACTTCAAGGAGAATATCTAAAAACTACAAGGAACATGCAGATGAAAGTCAAATTTTAGTTAAACTGAAGAACAGATTAATTATATCTAGAGAAATAGTTGATATTGGCCGTAGAAATATATACAAATGGACTGCAAAATTGTGTATATATTATAATAGCAGTATATAAATTAAAACAAAAGATGGCAATAAAAACGTACTATGTGAAACGCAACAAATTTATATAAAACGGAATCAAAATTTCGTCGGCCAAATCTTTACAACCGTCAAAAACGCAGGCCAATGATGTAAATATCCATATTTCAGCAAAATTCAACAAAATAATCAAACGCCCGACGGTAAACAATTATACCATATTCATAAAAAAAATTGCCATTAATTTATCACAAAAAAATGGTCTAACCGTGAAAATCGTCGGCCTTTGATATTTTTCGCTACCACATAACATAAATGGACGATCCTTATCAAAGCCTGACTGTAAATGATTATATTATAATAGTCGTTTTTCTTGCAATAACAAATGGATTTTGGACTATTTATAACCAGGCGAAACGTCGGCAGATAATTGTTCGCCGGATTTTTCTTTCATTAACTCTCGCCTATAGCAGTCCGGCGACGGTAAACAATCATTCCAAATAGCAACTTTTTAATACAATTTCACATTAATATTCATAAATGTTTCTGCTGAAATAGAACTCCAATTTTGGCATCACGCATTAATACTCGATCAATGAAAGACGTATGACTGATGATAAACGATCATCCCAAAAAGCATGAGCTGTTAGTCAAGTGGGTATGTTCACAAGTGATAGTGGAGTCTGTAAGTCGGAAAAATCATCAAATTTCCATGGGCTTTGCCATAGGACGAGCCCACTTCCCCTCCCCCGTTTTCGAGGGCGCTGAAGACGATGGCGTAGGGCAAATTTCTCTATCGGCTTGCGTTAACCCCCTATTGGCCAAAAACCACCCCTACAATGCAATTTTGAATCAGCGTTTTATTTTTTAGAAAAAAATGCACGGCCCTCACGTTTTTGCTGATGGCTAACATCATGGACATATCCGCGACTACCCTACACCCCCCACACTCGAAACTACCCTCAGAGTGGGTTGAAGTTTTTCCGGGAGACCGGGCAAATTAATTTGTGCCTCTGTTATCGAGGATGCTGAACACGATGATCGACACGACGGATTTCCCGGAACCATTTGCACTCCCCAATTCGACAAAACAACCCTCCATGGAAGTGCAAATAGCATACGAGCTAGAAATCGCCCAAACCAACGCAGTCTCCCGTTTTCGAGGATGCTGAACACGACTTACATCTTTTGAAAAGAGTAGTGTCGTGCGCAATATAGTACATTTTGTGAGTCGGACGAATATGGAAGTATTTTAGAACGCGACCAAACCACCTTCCATTCAGTTTTAGAGGATGCTGAGCACGATGGCGGTGGTTAAAATTCTTTTTGAGTGGGGCAACCGCCCGAAAACGGTCAAAAACCACCCTCAAACGGGCGAATTGAGCATTTCTCGTGATCAAATAAATCCGCGTCATCCCCCGTTTTCGATAACGTTGGAAACGATGGCGATGCTGTCTATCATGCTTAACTTGATCCTACCCCCTCAACGGCCAAGAACCACCCCCGATGGGGTGAAAAGTGATTTTCTCCTGATGAAGGGAGAAACCTGCGTCACCCCCGTTTTCGATGACGCCGGAAACGATGGCGATGCTATCTATCACCCCGACTTGACCCACCCTCCGAACGGCCAAGAACCTCCCCCGACCTGGGTGAAAAGTGATTTTCTCCTGATGAACCGCGTACCCCTCCAACGGATCTAAACTACCCCTTTGATGCAAAATTTTATTAAATAAGGTAAGGGATCGAAGATAAAGAATCAGTTATGTAGAGATCATTGATTACATACCAGATCTAATTCCAGGACTCTTCGTCGATTGTTTAGATGGGAAAAACGGGCACATGCTAAAATATAATAATACTAAATTAATAATCTATGATTGCTATTAATTATAAAAAATAATAATAATATGTAGAGCTTTTGTCCGTCACCGTTGCTAATATTTTTTTCCTATTCAGCATCTTCGAAAACGGTACATGACGCGGATTTTCTCGTTCAACAAGAGAAAATCGTTTTTCACCCCCGTCGAGGCTGGTTCTTGGCCGTTGAGGGTGTGGGGTCAAGTCGGGGTTGAGTAACAGCATCGCCATAGTTTTCGGCATCATCGAAAACGGGGGATGACGCGGGTTTCTCCCTTCATCAGGAAAAAATCACTTTTCACCCCCGTTAGGGGTGGTTCTTGGCCGTTCAGGGGGTCGGGTTAAGTCGGGGATGAGAGACAGCATCGCCATCGTTTGCGGTATTATCGGAAACGGGGGATAACGCGGGTTTCTCCCTTCATAGGGAGAAAATTACTTTTCACCCCCGTCGGGGGTGGTTCCTGGCCGTTGAGTGGGTGGGATCAAGTCGGGGATGAAAGACAGCATCGCCATCGTTTCTGGCGTCATCGAAACCGGGGGATGACGTTGGTTTGCTTCTTTGATTCCGAGAAATGTTCAATTCGCCCGTTTGGGGGCGAATTGGTTTTTGACCGTTTTCGGGGGGTTGCCCCACCCAAAAAGAATTTTAACCCTCGCCATCGTGATCAGCGTCCTTGAAAACGGGGGGAAGGTGGTTTGGTAGCATTCTAAAATAACAACCATTTTCGGGGTTTTTTCCGACTCACAGAATGTACTAATATCCAATACAGTTAAGTGCCGTAGAACCTCGCGTAGCAGCTGCTTCTCCCTGTTCTATATATAGGTACCATTCCTTACGCAGCATCCATGAATATGCCTACGCTGATTTTACACAGATCATTTATGAATATATATTCTCTGCGCACGGTGAAGCTTGAAATAATACGCAGATAGACATTGAACCAGATAATCCACAGAATTCAGATCATCTTGACGACTTTTGAATTGTGTACCAGAAATTAACACGAGTTATTCTGACACAGATACAGATGATGAAAATGAAGATTTTGAAGGGTGTTGATGTACCCTTCAAGGAATATGAAGCATGTAATCCTACTTGTAAGAGGCGAATGTTAAATTAATTGTATTGTACATGTTGTAAAATAATAAACGTATGATACGCAGTAAAGTTATATATGAAGTTATGTCCATGATGTTGGCAATCCGCGAGAACGAGGAGGTCTACAAAACAAGCCGCTCATTAAAAATTGCAATATATGGGTGATTTTTGTGATAGGTGGTTAACGCAAGCCGATAGAGAGATTTGCCTTACGAGAAATTTTCCATTGTCTTCAGCGCCCTCGAAAACGGACGGGAGGGAATGGTCTCGTCCTATAGCAAAACTCATGGGTGTTCGTCCGACTTACAGACTCCACTAAAAGGGACTATAATCTGATTATATTGGCTGTATATATTTGATGAGATCCTCACAAAAATTGATCAAACAATTTTATTAAGTTTATTAATTAATATAATGTAAAAATGTTTCACTCTAATGTTTCCCTCTAGCTTTACCTAATTTTAACACAACAACTGTCAGACTCTTAAAGAAGTATAGCAGCAGTTATTTTGGTCATAATTACGTATACTTCAGTATACAATTTGTATACTGAAATTGTTTTTAGTATACAAATTGTGAATCTTAAAAAAAAATTACTGTGTGTTAGTTGATCATATTTAACTAGTATTGATAACGATGTATTTATAATTACACGAGTAGTACCTAATACATAAATTATTTGAGGTGCACAAATTCTACCTATATACTCATACCTATAAAACATTAACACTAAATACTCTTATCCAGCTAACGATACTTCAATAAAATATTCGATACAGCAAGACTACGACATGCCTATCTGAAAAACTTAACTGTAACATTAAAATACACCGAGGAGAACTTACTTTGGCGCAATGTCGGAACCTTGCTGCATCAGCGACCCAATGGTGAACCACAGGGAATTTAAGAGAGTGAACTGATTTTCCAGAACGTCTGGTTCACTGTTGCATGGGTGCGGGTTGTCCCATTCGTAGGGGCTGAACCTGCAACCACAGAACAGCTTTACTAAATCTACTGGGCTTACTTTGGCAGGAAGTCGCAGCCTTGTTGCATGAGAGAGCCGATGGCGAACCACATGCAGTTGAAGAGCGTGAACTGGTTCTCCAGGTGGTCCGGATTCGGGTTGCACGGGTGGGGATTCTGCCACTCGTAAGGTGTAAATCTGAGAAGTTGCATGAGAATATTCTATTTATTATATTCAAGCACAAGTAGGTATTCACTATCGAATAACCATACCAAAGTATTATCATCTAGTTAGTTATTGCTGCTTAGTTGATTACACATAGTGGTTACGGTCCAATTTCAGGAAATAGTTTTTAACACATATACCTCAAATATAATCAAGTTCCAAATTTTAAGCACGTAAGTAAACAATGAACACCGCTTTATCAGAGTAGTGCATGCTTCCCATTGAAGAAGCGGCATATCCGGTTCGTAGGGCATGTTTCCTTTTGGAGGAGCGGACGTACTAGGTGCGTGCGTTTGTTTGTTTCGTTGGCAGATTGAACTTGAATATAATTCAGTCAGTAATTATCAGTATTATTTGTGTAAAATCGGCAAAAATTAAATTTGAAATGGTGAATGTACAATGTACATGTTGATCGTGATTTTGTGCTGCCGACGCGGTCCTTGAAGCGGCCGATTATTACGACCTCAGGACGCCGCGCCGCCCGGTAAGCATTTATAAATATATTTTTTACATAGTGTGTTCGAAAACATGCATAGATGCGTAACTCTTTGTAGATGTTTCCCATAACATTTCATAATCTTGGGTGCCACATGCATTTTGTTAGGCGGAATTTTAAGACTATTTTCCCTTGTAATCGTAGAATGACCGAATCCTCTAAGCAAGTTGCGCGTAAAGGGAGGAAAAGGAATTCTCCTGAGCTCTCGGTATTATCACGCGATGAAGAAAATGCGATGATACCGCAGAACGTGACAAACACCACGTCTACTGATGCACAAATCAAAGACTGGTAAGTGTGGTTCAGAATATGGTGCAGTTGATGCAGATGCAGCAGCCAACTTCACATAGACCGTTGCCGCTCACGAATAATATAGTCCATATACCTATATAATTCCGAAGATAATAGACAATTAATTGAAAGATGGTGTCAGCATGTTGATGAATTAAAACAACTATATGGATGGAATGAAGAAACAACTATTTTAAACGCGATTGGAAAATTAAAAGGACTTGCTAAAATTTAGTACCGTAGTTTACCAAGTATCCAGTATATCTTGGAGCAGTGGAAGGATATTCTGATAAAAGCTTTTTTTCCAAGCGTGACTACTTCAGAGACCTTCAAGCCCGAATCAGTGCAAGATAACTGATTCGGACGCAGTGGCGTACATAATTGGTGACATTTCGGATGAAACAATACAGGCAGCTGCAAGGGCCAATGATTATCAGAATCCGGAGTACTTATTAAACTTTTTGAAATCTTCACAATCACAAAGAGGGGAAGCAACCCAGGATATCTAGAATCACCTAGTCTCTTCACCGACACCCTAGATGTAAGTTAGATATAAGAAGAAAGAAGCTAACAGTTCAAGAAATAACAGAGAAGGAAAACGACTCTTAAGAGAGAACAAACGTTTAAGACACCACTCAAGAAAGAAAACCCAAAAAACACCAGTCATTTGTCAAAAAAGCTAAATATTTTCGACGAAATCCATATGGTATTAACTAGTTAATACTAAAAATATTAGTATTAACTGAAACAGCCAATAAACCTTCCCAAATTTTACATATAGATCTTTTTTCATTCGACAAACAAATATTCCTAACTAAAATTCCTAATCCTCGAAACTACAATCGGGGACAACGGTACAGAATTTAAAAATGAGATAATATAAGAACTCTTAAAGGTAAAAAAATCAAAATACATTTAACTACGCCTAAACATCATGAATCAAATTCTCATCTTGAAAATTTTCACTCAACATTAATCGAACACCTGATAATCCTAAAACAAACTCATAATGACTCAACTCCTATACAATTAATGCCCAATGCTATCCACTAATTGCCTATAATAATACAATAATTTGACCTTATTCCTATGATATTTTACTCTGACTTAGTACAATCCATAAAGATAAACTAACCTCTCTGTGTAAAGAAATTGCAGCAGATCAAGAATTAAATAAACAAAAAACTATAGATAGAAATAATAGAGAGGGCGAAAATCAGTTCTACTTTAAAATTAATCAAACTGTCTATAATAAACTAGAAGAACGCTCTAAACATAAAAATAGATTTAAAGGACCATATATATATTAACAGAGTTACTTGAACATAATAAAGCAAAAATAAGAAATAATAAAACTAATAATACTGTGAAAATCATCTTAAAGAGCTAAGAAACTTTAAAGAGCTTATCAAACCTGATATTATTTCATATGCAACCAACCCAACATACCAATAGGGAACATGACTCAAATTTTAAATATAAAAATAACACTAGAAAACATAGTGTAACGTTATAATAAAACATGTACTTCAAAAGAAAACGAGATTTCTAATTCCGCGCGATTAATATGAAGGATCTGAACAGTGATAAAATTGAGGCCCGAAACTAGCTGTGGCGTCACAAACTACAATATTCGGTTGTTGCGCCGGAAAGCGGCCGAATGAAGTACTAAATCAAGCGGTCTCCTCATCGTTTGTAAATTGTAGGCTGTGGCGTCACGAGTTTGAACCTGTTTGAAACGGTTCGCTCGCGCGCTAGACTAATAATTTATAAGAAATTCATTATTGGGAATTAAGGCGTCATATTTTGCTTATCTTATTTTTCAGTATGGTAGAACATTCTTATGCAATAAAAAATGGGAATGTTCCTTATTTTTATAAAAAGTATTTTAGAAAATCAAGTATCCTTGCTAAATTCCTCTAGAAACATTTTTAATTAACTTGCTCATAATATTTCACAGAACCACTTAATTTTAAAATCACGTGGATTAGAAATTAAAGATTTTATTAAAAATATGGAATTGCGTCAACAAATTAGTTTTAAATATTTTCAAACTAACATGCTGTTATTTCAGATGACAAACAATTTATACTCTGCTTGATAAAGTAGAAAGAGGCATTTCCTTTAATAAACTTAATAATTATGAACACTTACCTAAATGATGTAAAATTACATTTTAAACCGAAATTAGAAATTATACTTGCCTTTCAAAATGTTATAAATATTAAAAGTTATTCAAAAGATAACGAAATAATCTTTATACTGCATATTCCATTAGTCGAACCTAGTACTTATCAGTATTGTCAACTATATCCATTTCCAATTGAAAATTAAAATTCTTTTCAAATGATATTATTAAAATATAACTATCTAGGTATAAGTGAACACAATTTCGTTCTTTCTAATGATAACTGTAAGGAAATATCAACAGAAGAGTTTACGTGTAAAGATGTGAATCCTATAAAAAATTATGATAATTCACCTTGTAAAGTTAACATATTAATATGTTCAAAAAATATTAGTAATTGCTACCCATTACCAGTATATTTAGACGAATATGAAATTCAAAAAATTATAAACGAAAAATTAATTGTAATTGCACCTCAGTTTGACCTCACCTTTAGTTTCTATACAACAATACAAAAATATTAGAGATAATTTTCCACTCCTTGGAAGCTATGTAACCGATTTAGATACAATTTGCACTGTTCCAACCCATATCTTAAGAACATATAAAAATCCTAAGTTACATTTTAAAATTATAGATCTACCTAATCTTACTATTAGTTTAAATTGAAGTAATAAAGTACCTACTTATAATTTAGGAACTTTTAATCTTAACTTAATTAATACACATCAACTACTCAAAATTCAACAAGACTTGGAATATCAAAGAAATGAAATAAATAAACTCAATATTCCTGTTTATGTTTCCAAAAGATCCATATGGACTGTAATGTTATAATTAATTTTAGTTCGTGTTATTCTATATCTTATTTATAGCAAATATATTTTAAAGTTCATAAAAACGAATTCAAATTTAAATGTAAATAATTCAAATATAACCTGTAGAAAAATTACTTAGAGAATATTTTTTCAGTTAAGATGGGAGGAGTTACGATCCCACATTGTAAGCTACACTTATAATAATATAACTGCATAGTGCATACTGCAAAGTCAGGAATAGATATCACCGACATTATAAATAAATAGGCTTCCATGCCTTTGTTTTTCACTTTTTGCTCGAACCTGTTACTGCTGTTTGACGGTCTCTGGAAATAATTTTTTTGTCTTTTTAAAAATTTGTATCGCTCGACCCGAATCGAAACTCGCGTTAATACGGTTTCATAAACACATTGCGAATGCAACGCAGACAGTAACCGATTGTACTGTCTGTGATTAAATCTGTTGGTGATGACGCAACGCCTAATATTCATTAGTTACCCTATAATACCCCTACATTCTACATTTAATTATTGTGAATCGTTATCCAGGCGTCAGATTTTTTAAAGTCTGCGTCCGCGTGCTTTAAAAGACTACGTCAGATAGAGATACGGTATCTAGAGTTCATTTAGGGTTAATTAGTGAGGGTAGATGATCAAAACACATGCGTTAATTGCCTTCGGAGTCTCCGAACTAGACACTGTTTACCTAACTAACTCAAAAGTAGTAGAATATATAATTTAGTTGCAAATATTATTTTACTTCAACTATTTTTCACGTGAGATTTTAATTCAGAAACTTTAGTGTTATATAAAGTCGCTAGCACTTACGTTACTATCAAAAAAAGTCACTCCATGCATTCTGGCAGTTTCCAGCTGCTTTGATTGTTATGCAAATCTATTCTGCATATCACGCCTATATGTTCATGATCCGGCAATGCTTTGATGCATGGTATTTGCGTTTATTTCCATTTAAATGCCAACTGTTCAGCCGGCATACAAATCGAGTAAAAATGTACCATAAAAATGCGAGCTTTGCAACTGATGGCAATCCGCTAACGGGATGGTTTAGCGTCCTCTCGAAAACTACATAAAATTTGACGTGCTGGATTAAACAATTATCACGGACTCGCTGACGCTAGCAATAAAATGGAACTCAAATTCAAATACACATGAATTTGTTCCTCGATACACATGAGCAAATTTAGAGTATCCCTTGATAATCCGACAATATTCCATATATATTAATTAAGACTGTACCTATCCATCATGTTTTTATAACGTGAATAAATCCTTCATACAATTTTAAGCTTCAGGTAATGCTAAACTTGTTTGTTAGTGTTCTAAATCGCAATTAAACTGAGCACTGTCACAAATCTTTCTCTACTTACATTTCAGTTGCCTGCGTGTGAACACTTTTATTTGCCCCGAAACTTATTTTTTATATAAAACAACTTTCAAGTGATTTACGCTCTGTTCGTCCTTTTCAGGGAAAGAAGAGTATATATAAAGGTTAACTATTTTAGAAGGATTGGTCTGTTAGGGCGCAAGAGAAAATAAACAAGCCAAATTTTGAATGGGCACGTATTGTTAGATTGCTTTCGGTTTTCCACTTACAGAATTTTAACTTTTTTATTAGACGTAGATGTATAATTGCTCCCAATACAAACTTAGAGACAACCGAGCCGATTTAACATTATCATTCCCTCTATCAACCACCGCCACTTAAATATGAATTTTCTTGATAATACCAATTCCTGAATATTCAGACAATTCTATAATATTAAATAGTATATAGTATTAAGAGTTGATATTTTCTGGTTTGGGAAACGGGGTAATAATTTTGAAAATAATGTTCATTTCGTTCAAGAACATTATTTCGGGGTGCTTTATTTTGAGAATATAATTTACTATTTTAACTCATGTTTTCTGGAAGTTCATGTAGTGCCATAACGGCCACACGTGCTCTCAATATCATATTTATTATTATTTGTTATTATTCTAAAGTAAAGTAATTCACGCATATAAACATTATTCAAGTATCAAACAATAAAACGATCCATTGCATTATTTTTATATGCATTGTAAATAACTTAAAATGCACCCGATTAAAGTTGACAGCTAACCATTGTCAAATTTGTGGTTTTTCAAAGAAATGTTTAGAAAATGGCCATAATTGTTCATATTTCGAGAAATGTCACTAAGAAATTATGTTTCTAATGACATTTTATGCCTAGATGCCGATTTTGAGCGAAACATTTTGTATTCCAAAAAAAATTATATTTTAAGTTTTTGATTCACTCCCCGTAATAAACTGAACCATTTAAAACGCTTCAAAGCAGTGTAAGGTCTGCCACTGCATACATACTGTGCTAATAATTAATAATATTCGTAGGTCCGTTAGTTTTGAAGATTATTGATATTCTTAATCGAAAAAAAAGTACTGTCTCGATTATTTTCCAATTTTCAAAAAACACCCATTGTTTTGCAACTGTTTTTTTTATTAAACTTAATTTTGTTGATATAAAAACGCATTTAAGACAGCCAAATTGCTGTCTAATAGTGGGTTATTTTTTTCGATTAAGAGTATCCATAATCAATAATTTTCAGTATCAATAATTTTAAATATTTTCCGTATCGGTTAGTTACGGGAGTGAATCGAAAACTTGGAAAATATAAAATTTTTTGGATATCAAAATGTTCGGCTCAAAATATGCACAAAGGCGTAAAATATCATTAGGGACATAATTTCTTAGTAACATTTTCTGAAATATTAACAATTAAGACATTTTTCTAAATATTTTTTTGGAAAATCACAAATTTAACAGTTGCCAGATATTAGCTGTCATATCAGCTGGCATTTTACGTTATTTTGGAAGCAGAAGTGATTGCCTCCTAAAGTTTTTGTCAAACTCTAATATTAAAAAAAATGCAATATGGCAATATGGTAATATATATATATACACTCCCCGGCACAAAATTCCGTCACCCTATAATTTTGCCCAATTTTGATGTTTTATAACTTTTTTATTTTTCATCTGATTTTCATAAATTTTTTACCAGTCTGTAGATCAGTTCATTGTGTGTCTTTTTAATTATTGTAATAAGTCATATTTTTCGTCCAGGCAATATTATACAGGGGTAAATAAAAGTGTTGTTTTTTGTCGTAAACTCAAAACACCCTGTGGAAAAATTGAGGCGAATAATTTTGTTTACAAACTGTTTGCTGCCATCTTAGACGTATTGTAAACATTTTGTTTTTTGATTCATCCCATTATCTCATTTCTTCTGCGAGCAGCAAAATTTTAAATGAAACGCTGTTAATTTTATCATTTTTAATTAAAAAACATCGACGTTGGCTAAATACGCGGTTATTGTGACAGAATATTTGACAGTACAGTTAATTTAGTGTGTTGTCATCATGGTAACTACAGCAGACGTAGGTAGAATTGTTGCCTTAATAGAGGATGGCCGCAATAAGAGTTATGTCTCCCGTACTCTGGGAATTGCGCGGTCTACAGTTTGTGATGTTTGGAATAGGTATCTACAGACGGGAAACTTTATTAGGCGGCAAGGCTCTGGCAGAAGGAGAATGACCACTCAAGCTGATGATCACTTTGTCATTATGAGTTCTTTAAGAGATCGAAGAGCTACTGCTGTGCATCTAAAAAATGACTTGCAAATGGTACGTCGAGTAAGTGTAAGTGAAAGAACGATACGTAGAAGATTGTTAGAAGCAGGATTGCATTCACGAAGGCCAGCAGTATGTCCAAAATTGCTTCCTCGGCATCGACAACACCGACTGAGATTTGCAAGAGCGCATGCTGACTGGACTGTAGAACAGTGGGGAAACGTACTATTCACAGATGAATCCAGGGTTTGTTTAAGGTCGCCGGATGGTCGTGAACGGGTATACAGACGTAGAAATGAAAGATATTCAGACTGCACCATATCTGAGCGACTGCAATATTACGGTGGTTCAGTCATGGTTTGGGCGGGTATTTCTACCGATGCACGTACTGACCTTGTATTTGTTGAAAATGGAGCACTAACCGCCCACCGTTACATTGAGGAAATCCTCCAAGAAATTGTTGTTCCATTTGCTCCTTTCATTGGGAACCAATTTACATTAATGCATGATAATGCTAGACCTCACGTTGCACGGGTAGTGAGCGAATATCTGGATGAGGTTGAACTTCCAAGATTGGACTGGCCCGCATGTAGCCCGGATCTCAACCCAATCGAACATCTTTGGGATGTTCTTAAAAGAGTACTCCGTCGCCGTCCTGTGCAACCACTAACCTTGCAAGACTTACGGCTGGCGCTGACAGAAGAATATCAGGCTATTCCTCAAGACAGAATAAGTAATCTTATTAATTCGATGCCACGAAGAATGCAAGCTGTCATTGCTGCGAGAGGAGGACATACACGTTATTAAAATTTGTCTTTGTTAATTAATTTTGTGATATACCTAGTGGATGTTTTTGTTAATAAAAATAAGCTTGAAATCAGCGTTTCATTTAAAATTTTGCTGCTCGCAGAAGAAATGAGATAATGGGATGAATCAGAAAACAAAATGTTTACAATACGTCTAAGATGGCAGCAAACAGTTTGTAAACAAAATTATTCGCCTAAATTTTTCCACAGGGTGTTTTGAGTTTACGACAAAAAACAACACTTTGATTTACCCCTGTATAATATTGCCTGGACGAAAAATATGACTTATTACAATAATTAAAAAGACACAAAATGAACTGATCTACAGACTGGTAAAAAATTTATGAAAATCAGATGAAAAATAAAAAAGTTATAAAACATCAAAATTGGGCAAAATTTTAGGGTGACGGAATTTTGTGCCGGGGAGTGTATATATATATATATATATATATATATATATATATATATATATATATATATATATATATATATATATATATATATATATATATATATATATATATAACGTTGTATAAGTAACTATAACGTTGAACATTTTTTTAATAAAATGTGAAATGAAATTTATTTGACGTCTTACCGTCCTACCCCTATGTAATGAAAACGTGGAGGCAGAAAGTGGCCACTCAAGTTTTTTTTCCTCATATGTATCCAAGTAACTAGCTTTGAAATATTTTCTTCTATACAAATATTTACACACCGAAGTGTAGTAAGCTAGGTACATAGAGAATGAAATTTGTTATCGATTGGTGAGTTGGCCAACTTTTTTGGGCCAATATTTTTTTTATATAAATAACTTAGTTGCTACTCTGAATATTTGATTTGATACATACCTATCTATATAGTTTTTATTATATATGTAAAGTGTTAATGGAGTTTAAAATTATAAGGCAACAATCGTTACGAACATTTCAAGTTGGGATAATAGGTGAGAATACATAATTAATCATTCTGTACAATTTTTCACTTGAATTAATCTTTTCTTCATATTTTTTACACTTGAATGTACACCTAGGAGTATATAACCCGCGAGTGCTCGCGACACGTGCAAATCTCCCGCATTTTTTACGTAATGTTAACAATTATTTTTATTCTAAAGTATTGACTTATTCCTTCAGGTTTGCTATCATCATGGTATTTATGTGTAGCGGTTTTAAAAATGTAGCTTTTTTTCGGGAAATGCCAGAATTTTGCCTGTGACGCACTTTTGTTACAGGAATGTCATCTATTTCAGAGGTTTTTTACGTGATACCAACGGCGATGTGCAATTAACGATTGATTCTATTATTGTTAGTAAAAATAGTACCTATCTCTTTTAGTTTTTATAGTGATTATGTAGTTATTATTATTGCAGTGTTTGGAGACTAATAACATTAAATAATAAAACATTTTTGTTGTTGATTTAAATGTTTCGTTAGTTAAAATATACCTACTACGTATAAACCCTCAAATTGCAAATGCGGGTGAAATGCCGCCGCGCGAGCACTGACACTACAACTTGATGTGCGAGCACTCGCGGCCTGATACATAAAAATCAATTGAAAATATATAAAATATAAAAAATTACCTATTGCTCCGAAAAAGTTTGTACAACCCACCAATCGGTAACCAATTACGACAAAAGCCATGAGTGGTAAAATAGCGCTCGAAGCGCTTTCTACGGCGATGAGTGACTCTTTGGGGTCGCATATTATGTGGGAATAAAACATAATATATTGCCTTCGAAGGAAGGTAGTGGGTGTTGATAATTATGTTAATAATCCTTACCTAGCCAATATGAACAGCAGTACAGACACGCCGAGGTACGCGGTTGCCATATAAATCCACACATCTAGTGACAGGGGTGACAAAAACGAAAATAGATTAGGCGGCTGTTTGATGGGTTTTCTGTAGAGAATACTAATGCCAAGATTCATAAAAGGCATTGTAAAATCGACAGCCTGTTCTCTGTCATAAGTAATAGTGAGATCGGCGATAGCGAGATCCGCCTTCTGATCCAGCAATTCCCTCATCATCCCGTCCCATTCTTTAGTCTCTCGATTTAGCGATCCGTATCGACCATCTGGTGCCAGTCGAATTGTGTAGTTAAAGCCCAAAACTCTGGAGATCTCATGAATCAAATCCACGGCGTAGCCCTCGAACTGCGCGTTGCCGGTCAATTTCTCACTCGCCTCCTTACGCATCACGTACGGAGCGCTCTGAAAATGAAATTTTTCAGGCCTCTGTCAGAGAGAAAGGAATACAAATTGACAGAATATTTCATATACATAACCGGAGGCAGTTTATTAATATTTGTTTCTCTGTTTTGCGCATGGAAAACGAGATAGTTGCCAAGAGCTCTTATATTGCCAGTTAGCTGTCATGCTAAGCATACCAGGCCTATATTTCAGGCTTCGTTTACGGTTACTACAAGATTGATCACTGACATGTGCTTTATAAGACACATTTTTGTTTGTTGATTTGCTACGTGGAAAATCTCTTCAAGGACAAGTAAGAAAATATACTTAGTGCAGCTCTTTGCAAATCTTTTTCAGCAGATTGATATTCTAACTGTCTTGCTTAATTGTTCATGAAGAATTATAAAAATTTCAGAAATAAGGTTTTAATTACACGTATTTGCGTAGAATATATAATTGAAGAAATATTTAGGACTTCTCAAGCAATACCGTCACTCATAGTGATATACAATAATGTAACTCTATAATTTAACATTTATGTTGTTGTTATATTTGTAAACATGCTAATATAAACCTTAGGCATAGCAAGTTGTAAACTTTATAATGCTACTCCTATTACTATTGTGGATACATCACAACAATTACCTACCTTACTTTGCAAAAAAATGAACAAAAAAGTATTATCCATACCTCAAAATCTACCGAATAATTTGCAAACTGATATCGGAAAAGAATTTTACAATAAATTTTCCGTTAATAAAAATAGTTAATAAAAATACATACCTAAATTAATAATTATAGCATAATCCCAAATTTAAATCCTAGCGCGATGGAGAAAGTAAGGCTGCTCAAGATGTGTCAATTTTGCCTTCCATTTTTAAACCACGTTTTCACACGAGTGAAAAGGTGAATTGCTAGTAAATGCAATATTTTCTGTCCACCTGAATTTGTCTCGATATGGATTCCAAGAACACGTTATTATGAGCGTATTAATTACACGTATACCGGATGTCCTATGGTGATATTCGACATATTTCAGACTACTTCGATTTTAATATGGAAAATTTGGGCAATAGTGTTTTCGAACATGCCATTCTCATCTAAAATAACGGCGTCCGCCTTAACACTTCCGGTTATATCGGAAGTTGACGTTATCTTTGTTATTTTAAATCAAACACCCGATATATTATTATATAGTACAAGCTTTAGAAAAAGCTGATACTAGTTATTTTGCTTCTATCAGATGCTATCAATATAAAAATATTAAAAGTACGTAGTTTCATTGAATGGTTTGAGTATAATTAAATTTGTAAGTTTCGCTTCACATCATTTGATTTATTGATTGTCTCTATAAAATAAGCGGCGTCTCTAATAAATGGTGAAGTTAGTGATTCAATTCGCTTATTTATTATATTGTATTGAAAAATGCATCGAAAGTGAAATGCAAGTGAAAGTGGACTTTATTACAAAATAAAAACTATAAACCAATCGTTTTACCGTTTGCTTCTCCCATACAAGCATACATAATGAAAAGGTAGTGACTCTCAAGCCCATAAACCACACTTACCAAGATCATGGTCACCACGAAAGTCTTATTCTGAATTATCTCCACTATTTGTGTGTAAACCTCGCCATATGTCCTGGTAAAGTTCACGCCTTCAGTCGAGTTCCAGCTGCCAATTTTCTTAAGCCCTTCCCTGCTCAGCTCGATGATGTCTAGCACAAAATCACTGCGGAAGCCCTGGTGATCAAATTTGATGACTCCCGTTAATCCTCTTATTTCCACCTATAGGGAAATTGCATAATTAATTACGGGTCTGGGAGATGTCGACAGATATTTACGAGTAATTACATGGAACATTCAAAACAAGGCGATGTTGCGCTAGTATATTAACAGTATGCGCTAGTATATTCGAGAGATCAGAGAAAGATAGGTGGGTAGTAATTAATTGTAGCATATTTGCAAACACTACCTCGTCAGTTATAGTGTCTGTATAAGGTATGTGTACACATAAAATGGGGGTTCTAAGGGGTAATAAGGTCTAGCAAAGCGGCATAGTTATATTTTGAACATGTCTAGTGGCCTTGTAAGTGCACTTAGAATATTCAACTTAAGAGCACTTGACAGCTGAATGATTCAGGTTTTAAATGTATTAAGTCGATTATGTAGGTATAGCCAACGTACCACTTAATTTAAAAAAAAAGTGGGGGCAGTTCGGGATTGGAGGGTAAAAGTGAGTAAAATTAAAATTAGTACCAAAATTTTATAATTTATTGTAAACTGATATGACATAAAAAAATTAAAAAATCACTATTAAGTACAATCAGTTTATGTCATGCATTTTTCCTAATTTTATTTTATAATTTATTATTAATCCAAATACATCGTCGCGATCGTCCAAATACGTATAACCAGAAATATATCGTAGTATCGATATCGTAAAGTATCGTATGGTCTTACATGAGTAGACGTTGAAACAGATCTTCCATTACTTTGATTTCATTGTTTGTTGGATGTATTTTTTGCCTAAAATCCATTAAATTGTGAAGTCGAAATATTGTAAATAAGTTGTATGTGCATAGTTAGTGCTTTGATATCGGCCTGTAAGTCGAAATAATTTTCTTGATACTTCGGTCCTCTTCGATATAATAGTGGTAGTCATGTTGACTCGTAGTACTGGCAACAAATCCGAAATGGACAACATGGAACAGCTTATAAACAAAGTATATACGAATTTTGCTAGTCAATTCAACAAGTCTTGATAAATTTGAGACTTTACTCGACTTCCAAGTTGAAGGAAGTAAATGATTCCATTCAGAATTTAACGAAAAATGTCTCGGTAAACACGAATGCAAAAAATCTATGGAAAGCAAATGTGATTTCTTGGAGCAGCATCTTAAGCGAAATAATTAAAGATTTATTGATATCCTTGAAAGGGTGATGAGGTATTAGTTGACATCATAACTCATATAACTAATGATACGCTGAAATTTCCTTGTTTTCCCACTGATATCGATTGTACTTATCGAGTGGGCAACTCATATTCCAGTCCTATTGTATCTAGAACTATTTTCGTCCAGTTCATTAGTAACATTAAAGGAAATCAGATATATAGTGCTAGAAAATTATTGAAATGCACCAACCTATCGCTGTATGAAGACTTAACCGCTACACGATACCATATCTTGGCTTTAGCTAAAAAGAAGCACGGGAAGAACTCTGCTTGGTCATCGGGAGGGAAAATATTTGTCTGGTGTGCGTGGAAAATAAAAGTCGCTGAATTAACTCGGAAGCCGACTTCTGAATTAAGTCTAATGCTCACTGCTTTATAGCAGTGGTAATATATTCTTAGAAGCAGAACGTGCGCTGGTGAAATAAAATAATGTGCTGGTTCCTTGTTTACCTTTTTTCGTTGTAGCTAATTTAATTTTGTATTATGTTTTACGTTTCTTATTTCTTTTTTACTGGGGGTTCTATAAAATGTATACAAAACGAAATGTCAACTTCTTTTTTGAGTTTCTCGCATTTTAATATTATTTCTTTAGGTAGCAAATATAATATATTTAGTGCGTTTATTACAGATGAGAGTTTTGACATCATAGGACTATCTGAGACTTGGTTTAACTCAAGTGCGCCTGATGCTGGTCTCTTGACTACTAGTTACAATCTGGTAAGAAAGGATCGCGGTACTCGTGGTGGTGGAGTTGCATTTTATATTAGGAATTCTATTAAGATTAAACCGATTAAAATTCAAGATACTGAAGACTGCCCTTTAGAACAACTGCGGCTTAGGCTGAAAATTGGTACGAAAAAATATGTGTTAGGTCTATATACAGGCCGCTTAAGTCTAATGTTCTGGACCGTATAAATACTGTAGAAAATATAATAACTACTATTATTCGAGACTTTGATTATATTGGTTTCGATGGCGACTTTAACATAGATTTCCTGAATGTTAATAGCCTGCCTTAGAACTTTTAAATAGCTTTTCAAATAATTATGGGTTTGACAAAATTATTACTAAATCAACTCTGGTTAATGCAACTTCTTCGACTTTAATTGACATTATTGTTACATTACAAAATAATTGTTTTCTAATATTAATGCCATTAGAATGGACAATATATCTGATCATCGATTAGTTACTTGCAAGTTGAAAATCAAGAGAGTCCGCTAACCGGTATTATATAAAACGAACAGACTTCTTAATTTATTATTTGTTTTTGGGGGAATTACAAGCTTTCAAATAGGACAATGTATATACCTTAACTAACATGGATCAAATCGTTGATTTTCTGGACACCAACACATGCAATATTTTCGACATCCATGCTCCCCTTAAAACAGCGGATATCTAAACCACCAGCGTCTTGTTTAACCTATAATTTAAAGCTCATGATCAAGTTAAAAAAGAAAGCATTTTAAAAATATAAGCACTTAAAGACGGATGGAGCGTGGAATGAGTATAAGGAGCTGAGAAACCTAGGTAACAATTCAATTAAAACGAAAAAAAGGGCTGTTTTCCACCACAAATTTAAAACCGATCCAAATTTTGTTTGGAAATTAGTGAGAACCCTTAATATTAATTCTCTCGGTGATACTATTTCGGCGGCAACAGTAGGCAAATCTGAAGATTTTCTTGCTAATTTTGAAAATCCAGTCGCACAACTTCCACCTAATGACAGCAATATAATTCTTAATAATGATGTAGGTAAAAAGTATTGTGTCGGCGGTAACAAATTTGCCTTCACCGAAGTTACATCAAAACAAATTGAAAAAATAATTTATCAACTAAAATCTTGTGCTTAATGTTCTGACGGCATCGATGTAAAAATGATTTTGCTTGTTTCTTCCCACTTGAATAACCATCTAACTTTTCTTATCGATATGTGCCTCTATCGTGGTCCTCTATCGTGGGTTTCCAGCAGCCTGGAAAAACGAAAATTCCTATTCAATTCCTATTCTTCAAACTCATTCCTATTCCTAAAAACCAAAATCCCACCCATATAAATCACTTCTACCTAGCATTCTACCTACCTTGTTGAAAATCCTAGAAAAAATTGTTTCTCAACAAGTAAACGCCTACCTTAATGAATATAATATTTTTTAACTGTTGGTATCACATCACAGTACTTGTACGGCACTGTTAAAAGGCACAAATGACATATTTAAAGAAACCGATTGCAATAACAATGATTGTCTTATACTTATAGATTTCGACCTGTTTAAAATTTAAATATTTCGGTTTCTCGAAAATAGCAGTTAATTTTTTCCGAAACTATCTTACAGGTAGGCGCCAGAGAGTGATTTTGAACGATGATTTATCTGCCTTTTCTGATATAACTAAAGGGGTTGTAACGAAGTGGAAATATTTTTCCACTCGTTTCTTAAAATTGTACTGTCATTGCTATATTGTTTTAATTATTAAGCTAAGTAGGAATATATTTTCGTATTTATAAGTTACTATTGACCGTCTGAGTCCGTTTCTTTTTCGACAAGCATTGTTATTTTATTTTCAATTCAATTCTGCTTACAACGTACATACAAATAAATATTTTCTGGGAAATCTCGCGTACAAAATACGATTTCCAATACCAAGAAAACTATCCGCAAGCAGGCTCGATATCATCGAGCACGCGCCGGAACAATATCGAACACATATGATAACGCTTCGGAAATTCATGGTAGGGAGTCGGTCCCCACCGCGCCGAAAGTTTTAATAAAACTAGAGCTCCCACACTGAAACAGTCAGTCTGTGTCCGAGACTCCCAGCAGCAAGAAGCCCCAACAGCAGCTCCGCCTACCTGAACCGTCAATCCGAGACCAGAAGTAAGCCATATACACGCAGTACAGGACTCAGGAAGAACGACATCCAGAAGCCATACCAGACTGGAGTGAGTACGCGGTTAATACCAACAACCGGTCGCAAGGCCTTCTTGTTGGTAGCTGCTGACAACCGGTCGAAAGGTCTTCTTGTCAGCGTCCTCAGTTGGCAACCGGTCGAAAGGCCTTCTTGCCAACACCCCAGTTGACAACCGGTCGAAAGGCCTTCTTGTCAACAAATACGTTTCTATTACACACGCCGACATTAGTAAAGGTGCACTCCAATCTAACAGTACTCGCTCGCTCACTTTAACTGGTAAGTCAAATCATTTAAATGACCCTTTCCGATTAATACCTGAGTTCTCGAACATTCGATCGGTCCGCATGCTTACACTGTTGCTTCTTCCCTCCAACTGTATTTGTAACCTGCCTGTCTGATAACCGCTCACCGCTTAAACTTACGCCACAAGCCCATTGTACTATAGTTATTCATTATCATCCAGTAGTATTTTCTCATACCACGCTTTCCTCGCGCTACGCTAACTCCATCGGATACTCCCGCTCAATCATTAACCAAGTATGACGTAGGCAGACTGAATAACCTGTAGATAGTAGTGTAGATTGTTTGTTAGACGAATATAGAAATACAAATAGATGTCCTGAAGAATAAATAAACTTGTTGTAACCAGATACCTGTGTATTACTGTAGATAAGGTCTATATATAAGTCACGTGACCCCTGGATTACTGCCTGTCTCCACTCGCAGCTACCCGTGGCCCGTACAGAACTGCCTGTAAGGAAAAGTGGTCTGTCTACACTATAAACAGACAGTGGCGCTCGAATAAAAACTCCGCACCGAACGCAGAGCGTCACAGGGTTCCTCAGGGTAGTATTTTAGAACCTCTACACTATTTTGCATTTACACGGCAGATTTTTATAATTACCTTAAATATTGTAAGTCGCATCAATACGCTGATGATACTCAAGTATATTTTCCCTTTTGCTTTGAAACCTTACCCTTGGCTGTTAAATATGTGACGAAAATTATTACTGGTTTAGACACTATTTCTGAAGTATCTTTAGCTATGAACTTGTGTAAATTGAGTCTAAAACTGAATTGTTAGTTTTCGGAAGCAAGAAAGTTCTTGTTATTAACGACCCTGACTTAATATTATGTTATATGGCCATCGTATCGTTCCCAGTGAAAGATGTAGTGAACATCGTATCGTGTCCCAGTGAAGAACTTGGGTATATAGGTGGAAACCTGTCTTCGATTTTCTAAACACATGAGTCATCTTATACAAAAATCATTTGCCAAACTTAGTGTTATACATGCACAAAGACTACGTTAGTACCGAGGTTAAGCTAACACGGTGTGACTTCTTAATATTATCTACTTTATCATACTGTGGTATTGTGTATTGGCCAGTCTTACTATGTAAAGACAATGAGAGCCTGCAGAAGATTCAAAATGCATGTTTAAGGTACAGTTATAATTTGCACAAAATTTATCATCTCTCACCGAGTTTTCAGTCTTCCAAGTGGTTAAACCTGAGCCAAAGGTTTAAATTGAACTTATCTTGTATGTTGTTTAAGATTTTCAGAAATAATAGACCTAAATATTTAGTCTCCAACCTAGTAAAACATTCTGATATATTTGGTCTAAGATTGACGTGCCTCGACTTGTGACACTGAATCACTTTTGTTTAATATATCTATTAATAATATAAATAGCTTTATTAAAATTCACTAAGTACGTGTGCATTGATTGACAGAACATTGATGTTAGCTTGATACCGATACACCTTAATCTTGGTACAAAACAAAAGTTGATTTTATTTTTCAAGATACGAAATTGAAATTGCGTCTAATCAATTGCGTCTAATATTTTGTGAGACCTTTAAGTAGAATAGGTAGTTTTGTTTATTTATAATACATTAAACTTTATTATTTTTTACAAAAATTACATGGCTGAAATCGTTATCCTTTTAAATCCCTATTTATTGCCCTTATTTCAAAATAATTATTAGAAATTTTTTAACAGTAGAGCAGTAACAAGGAAATAAAAATAATCAGCGATACAATTTCGATAAAAAATAATAAGGTTATATGTATCATAAATGAACAAAAACTTCCAATTCCACTTAAAAAGGTTTCACAAATAATTAGTTTTCATTCAAAATTGGAATATCATATCTTGAAAAAAATAAAATCAACTTTTGTTTTGTACCAGGATTAGTACCAGGATTATGATCAAGCTAGCATCAATATTCTATCAATCAATGCACGTGCCTACTAAAAGATAGTGAATTTTAATAAAGCTACTGACATGATGTATTAAACCAAAGTAAACGGGGCCAAAGTAGTCCAGGCGACACCGACAGGAAGATATTCCCTGATTTTTCGCATGAGTTTTAAGCCCCTCCTGAGCGTCATGAATTCATACGGCGGAGCGAACAGTTGCAAAAACTGTTTTCCCCAAATAATTTTTACCTGTTTCCCTCCCCCGCCCGTCCTCGCGGGATTTAAAAAATATAGAAAATGGCGCATTCGGACATTCAAGGGTGATTCTTGTCACTAATTTATCTGGCGCCTGGACTATTATTACATATTTTCTATAAGGATAAAAAATAATATGGTTACATTGAAAATATTGCTGTATATCTGGAATTATTGCGAAACAAAAAACATCATATTCAATTCAGCAATACATCAATCAAATAGCAGCTTTTATGTATCCGTATATCGTTTACGTCACTTTCTGCATACAGGTGTCTTGACTATTTCAATAAGTCGATAACCGGTTGGGAATGCCGAAATGAAAATCATTAATAGAGATCAGGGAACTCGTATACCTATATGTATGTAGGTATATTAAAGTTTTTGGCGATACAATTTAGATTTTCAACTCGCAATTTTCGAGCCGGCATGTTGTAAAATAAATGAACTTGTATAGCTGGTAACGACTTGTAAAAAAAAACCGTTATTCGACGCTCAACTATTCGATACATGGACGCTCAACACATTATCACGATCAACTATGTATCCCTAAATATAGAACTACTCAGTTTCAGCGGTGGAGTATAGTGGTTTTATTTCCACTACAGCACTTAGGCCTCATTAGGCCCCTTGTGCAATCCTCCTTTTTTCTTGAGTACTTTTCTTGAAATCATTCTATTTATTACGGGTGGCTTGGTGACAAAGTCTCTACAATTTTGATGTGTAGAGATTACTCTGGTCCTCATTACCATTTCTCTGCGACCACGCGTCCGCGGCAGATGTTGACTGTTCCCAGGTCTTAGTTGGACATCCACAGCCCATCTCCAAGCCTGCCTAGGTCACCCATCCAAGTGCCACCAACGCCCGCCTTGCTTAACTTCGAAGATCGAAATCTTACAGGTCAAGTCTGGCGGTATATATATATATATATATATATATATATATATATATATATATATATATATATATATATATATATATATATATATATATATATATATATATAATACATATATATATAAAATCTTAACTTACCACCTTCATGTAGTTGATGAGGCTGTACCCGTGAGGCCAGAAATCCACCGCATCGCAACTAAGCGGCTTGATGTCAATTTGCTGGCTGGTATCCAGATCGTGTAGCGCCTTGGCAAACAAATGCACAGCATCGTACATTAGCGCCGTCTCCGCCTGCAACAATAAGGTATATCAAGTTCATGACGGAGATGGGTCGTTAAATTCAAATGAAGTACAATAATTTTCCAGGATTATATTTAGGTACAATTAATATTTTTACATGCTTGCAAGATAATAATGGGAGGTATTGCTTTGGACGCCCGTGGAATCAAATTAATAGTAAAAATGGAAATATAATAATATATCAATATATATATATATATATATATATATATATATATATATATATATATATATATATATATATATATATATATATATATATATATATATATATATATATATATATATATATATATATATATATATATATATATATATATATATATATATATATATATATATATATATATATATATATATATATATATATATATATATATATATATATATATATATATATATATATATATATATATATATATATATATATATATATATATATATATATATATATATATATATATATATATATATATATATATATATATATATATATATATATATATATATATATATATATATATATATATATAAATTGGTTAAATTTTATTTGATTTCATCGGGTTGTCTAGTTTAATACTGCCCTATGAAATATAGACGCTACATTTATAGAACAATTAGGAAAGGGTGAGGATTGCAAAAGTCGCCTTCCTCAACATTAAGAGGAAAATACTTACATTATACTACCTATAAAAAAAATCATAATACAGGTATAATCTAATTCCACATAGAGGCTGGGTTTAATTTAGTACAGTCTGCCCATGTTGACGTAACTAATATTAATATAATGTCTCGCAACTTTCTTATCAAAATGATAATTTAGATAATATTATTACTAAGGTAATGTAATACGCTGAAAAATTTTGTTTAGCGAAATGATATCTTGATGAGCAGAGAGTGCGGAAAGGTAGAGCATTTGTTCTGACTATCATCTTATGAAATCGTGTATTATCTGTCAGACTGTCTCTAATTTTTGCACGAAATATCTTTTCTGTTTTTCTCTGTGGTAATGCGTAATTATTTACCATTTTTATCCATCTGTATAATACCAGTTAGTGATTCTTCACGTTGATGATAAAACATTTAATTTGTAAGAGGAATACCGGAAACGAGGCAAATAAAACAATCATAATAATTTTATCTGTAGTAGTAAAAGTGTTTAGATGAGCTAGAAGTATTATATATTATACAGTTCTTAATATTTAAGTTTGATATTGTACAATATACATCAGAAAACTGGTTAATGGTTATAACATAATCATCATATTTATATGTATTTGTTGTTATTTAGTGCAGACATTGACCAAAGCATGAATCAATACTGTCCCATACTTTCGGTGGACCCAAATTTAGATTTAGAATAATTTCCAGTTCTAAAATAAATTCAGAGTTCTAAAATATACAACTAGAATTTATGCACGTAATAAATTTTATTGCATTGTATGCTAATTCCTCTAATAACTTCATAAAATGTATTATTTGAAAGCACTTGGGAAAGATAAATACTTTACACAATACACAACACAATATGAATGAACATGAACATTAGTTAGATTTTTTGTAGAGCCTTTAGATTTATTGTAAGCAACAATATTGATTCCCAGCGAAATGCTCCGCAGCATTTGAAATGATTTACCAGCTGCACTGAGTTCTAGTTGGGAGCAAAGTGTAATAGACGATCCGAGCAGAAACTACCCGAGAAGGCGTTTGGATCCTAATTAAGGGAATTATTACCTAAAGCATGGAACTTCGTAGTCGTGGCCCCATAACAATCCGTCCTTTACAAGACGTTCGATTTAAATTGTTGAACTGGCTACCAAGGTTTTTTAAATTTTAACATTCTGCTAAGAGATATTATTAATTTCTATTTTTCCACAGGTTTACCAGTCAGTCCATACAACTGCCGAGGAGGAGGCAACTATCATCGACAGGGGCGAGTTCCTGTCTAGCCCAGAGATGGCATCTTCTGAGGGCTCTGTTCAGGCCGAGCAAAGGGCCCTAGTAGAAGCTCTTCGAATTGAAAACGCCCAGCTACGGAGGCTGCTCGAAGTCCAAGCAGAGCAGCTCAAGTCCCAGGCCATGCATCTCCAAGAGCTGATACAAGAAATCGCCAGGCTCACTGGGGCCCTGACCAGAGAGACGGCCACAGACAAGCCATGCCAAGACGTGGACATGGAATTCCGAGCCAGTGCCTAACCCCAGGTCAGAGCCAGCACAAAAAGAGGTCCAAAAAAAAGTACTGGCCGATGATCGACACATCGCATGAAGAAGAGACCCCCGCGCAGAGGCAGGCAGACAGAGAGGGCCCCACAGCATCCACCAAGATAACCAGAGAGGCTCAAGCGACGAAGCCCGAAGAAACGGCGGAAAAAAAACGGCGCATCATAGAAGGACAAGGTGTCCCCCATCATTCTCCGGAACAAGGACCTGTGGACAACGATGAGCGGATAGCTGATCGTAGCCAGGGCGAATTTCGCCAATGCGAAGTTCACAGGTGAGGGCATCCGCATCCAGCCTACGACCCTAGATGACTACCGCAAGATAGCGCGGATCTTCAGGGAACAGAAAGTGGAATTCCACATTTCCCCGAAGAGGATCTCTTATGAGTGGGATGAGTGGGAGAGGGATGCCATCCGGAATGACCGGAGCCAAGATTGTAGAGGATCTGGCAAAACAGGGCTTCCACCCATCCTCCGTGCAGAGGATGTGAAGCCGCAGGACCAGCGAGAAGCTCCCGCTGGTACAGCTACCAACCACCGAAGAGGCGATCCTAAAGGTGTCCCGATGTTACAACCTCGTCAAGGTGGAAAGTGTTGTATTTTCAGAGGGACCGCGATGAGCCGTCGCGAGTTTCATGTTCACGCGGTAGCCAGAGCTTATCCGCACAATGCATGAAAGCGTAAATACGGGCACTCTATCGCCTCGAGGAAGAAATCGCGTTTTTCGCGAAGGCATTTGTCTAGGATATATTCGGCTGTCAGATGTTACATTGTCATATGATAATAATATTACTACGAGTTCAATTTAGCTTAACTTAATTTAATTGGTGTTATCGGTCACACTCGGAAGTTTCGGTTAGAAGCTATATGGTGACGCATTTTCCCTTATTTTATACTCAAAAATTTGAAATCGTGTTTCATCTTGATTTAGTGTTTATAATAATTGTAGTGTTTGACTACCGAACTGGTTAAAGTTCAGCCGAACTCTTAATACTGAGTGATAATACCACGATGGAGCTTGGACGTCTGGATAACGCCGTAATGGTAAGGCATTTTTATTTATCGTACTGTTCTTTACACTCTTAGGAAGCCCTCGTATCCAGCCAACCGGAGAAAGAGTCCATACCATAAGTCTAGTAATATGAAATTACTGCTGGCGCCCTCTTTTATTAATTTCTTACCAAATTTAGAGGTAACCTTTTTTTATCTATTCTGCCTTAATTACGAATTCCAAGGATAATTACGAATTATCCTTGGTTGATTAATTATTAATTAATCCTACAGGATTCCAGTTCCCGTGAGATAGTGGCATTTATAAAATCCTGTTTAAAAAATTATTATCGGGACTAGAACAAAAGAAAGACAAAACATAGAAAATCGCACAGAACTACTCCTGTTGTACTAACCGTGTGACGCTCTTAGCTTCGGTGCGGAGGTTTTACATCGAGCGCCACTGTCTGTTTAGAGTGCAGACAGACCACTTTTCCCTACAGGCAGTATCTGTAGGGGCCCCGGATAACTTTTGTGGAGAAGGGCGGAAGCCAGGTCACGTGATACACCGATAGGCCTTGTATTACCCTATCTTCAAGAAGAACACCGGTTTATGATTACAACAGATTTTATTTACAGAATTTGCATGACTCAGGTGGCCTGTGGAGTCCCTGCTGCATGCAGAATGCTCAGCAGAAGGGTGGATGCAAAATGCGACAACCCGAAGGGTGCAGGATGCTACGACCCGAACTACAGCCTATTGAGTGAACCCAAACGATTTCCACGTAGACTTGGCTACGATTTCGATGACCGAATAGTGAAAACTGCTTGCGTGACTCAGGTAGCCTGTGGAGTCCCTGCTGCATGCAAAATGCTCAGCAGAAGGGTGGATTCAAAATGCGACAACCCGAAGGGTGCAGGATGCTACGACCCGAACTACAGCCTATTGAGTGAACCTACACGGTTTCCACGTGTATCTAACATTAATGCCGAAGACCGAATAGTGAAAATTGCGTGCGTGACCCAGGTAGCCTGTGGAGTCCCTGCTGCATGCAAAATGCTCAGCAGAAGGGTGGATGCAAAATGCGACAACCCGAAGGGTGCAGGATGCTACGACCCGAACTACAGCCTATTGGGTAAACCCACACGATTTCCACATGTATTTAACTACGAGTTCGGAGACTGGATTTTCTTAGCGCTTGTTAATAAAGTACACTTACTTTTCTTTCGTGACGGGGATCGGTAGCGGCAATCACGGCAAGTCGCAACTTGTCAGATTACAGAATAACAGCAACGAAAGCGGCAGCGAAGGCGGAGGATGCAAAATGCGACGACCCGAAGGGCGCAGATTGCTTTTGGGTTAGCGGAGGCGGAGGATGCAAAATGCGACGACTCGAAGGGTGCAGAATGCTTTTGGGTTAGCGGAGGCGGAGGATGCACAATGCGACAACCCGAAGGGTGCAGAATGCTAGGTTAGCGAAGAATGCTAACTGACTTTACAGTACTGTGGAGCTGCTTTTATATGATTTTGGACGGTTTTTTCGCGTTGACGCGTGATCTCCCTACCTACTGATATCGTTGGGAGTGCAGCGCATGTGGCGCTGTCCGATATTTCGGTGCCTTGAGGTGACGATTACGCGGATTATTGATACTGGAAAAACTACTGACGGCGGCGGGGTACCCAGAAGGGGTTTGTTTATGACCTCGTTATAAGCAGAACTGAATGTACAATTTATTACCAATATTTACCTAAAAAGAAATGAAATTTTTCGAGGCATATTAACGGAGAGAAAAAAATAAAATTGAATTTAACGTAATGAGGTGGTAATTATTTCTACTTCATTACATCCGGATTTTAAATTGCAGATGCCACAAAAAAGTCAGGCTCCGCCTAAAGCCGACGAGAGTCTCGGGAAGCAGCAGCCCATCAACATGGAGTTGATTCCACAGCTGAGATAGGGCCTAAACCTACTCTTCACGGCCAGTCCTAAATTGCCAATAGAGTGATGCCTGATGCCCTCCCTAAAGATCGTCTCTTGGAACGTCAATGGTGTTAGAGCCCTAAAAGCAGAGCTAGAAGAACTTCTAGCGGGGGCCAAAATAGAGGTGAGCACCTTGCAGGATACCAGCTAGACCGGCTAGAGCCTGACCTCAGGTTCAAAGTACGAGGCTACCAGATCCACCGCAGAGACCGGAACAGAAACGAGGGAGGCTTAGCCCTGCTAGTGAAGTCCAGGCTGGACCACCATGCTCTGACACTCACCACGGACAATATGGAAGCCATCGCCGTGGCCATAATCACCAGGAGCAACGGTCTTATTAACATCACGGCAGCCTACCCTCCCAGCGAGGATATGGAAGCCCTACTACCGCCTGGGGCCATCGCGGACCTGAACGCGAAGACAACGTCGTGAAATAGCGCAAACACCAACCAGAAATGACGCCAGCTACGAAGATATCTGGAGCGTCGCAACATCCTGGCGCTGGGACCTCTGGAACCCACCCCCCTTTCCCTCTCACAGAGAGCGACGGACGTGCTGGACATTGCAATGTGCCTATGCTGGACATGCGCAATGTGCCGATACAGTTCCACCTCGAGAACCTCAGGTAGGGATCCTCAGCCCACGACTCCATCCTATTCCACCTGGACATAGCACGGGCGGACAACGACGAATGGTTCACCAAGAATAGGACGGACTGGCCGCAGTTTCAAACCCATATTCAAAGGTCCAATGCAGTACCCCGAATCGAGGACGAAACTGCAGTCGAAGCAGCCATAGCCTACCTGGAGGAAAGTATAGGCACCGCGCTAAGCGCCAGCAGCTAATCAAGGACCGCAGAAGAGCGAAGAAACGCTCTGAGGACACAGGACCCAGCGGATAACCGGAGAGTCAATGCAACCCTCTAAGAGCACCGAGACGAAAAATGGCAGTTCCATCTGGAGTCCCTAGACCCCCAGGACAACAGCCTATGGAAAGTGTAGCAAGCCCTGAGGTCCCCCCGAAAACCGATGCCTGCATTCCACGTATAGAGAGAGGACTTATCTACACCCGACGAGAACAGGCGGGAGCTTTCGCCGACAATCTCAAACTGCAGTGTAGAGAGTTCATAGAGTTTGCATGAGGACTACGTAGACGAAGTGAACTGAATGGCTGGGCGGCTAAGACGACAGCCAGACGAGGACCAGATCAAATTACGTCAAATTACGGAATAGGAAAGACGGAATAGGAAACCGGATTATCAAGAAGCTTCCTCATAAAGGAGTGGCCACACTTATGGCTATCACAAATGCTATCACAAATAGCATTTGTGATAGCAAAGATAATCAAGAGCGACAGAAGCAAGGCTCTGCCGGTGAGACCCATCAGTCAGGACGGGGAGGCTGAATAACTTCACGTGACACTGTGGGAATATGTGGTGGTCACATTTGTGGGGAGGGTAACCGAAAACTCGCAGCCTACCCCTACGAGGCGATCTAGGACTACATGGATACTATGGGTAAAGAGCGATGATACCGCTCGTCCCCCTCTTATCGAGGTCATATCTTGAGCCAAGAATATTGGCACGCCAGCTGCACTGTTTTAAAATGTACCGAGGCGTTTCAAGCGATGTTGGTTAAAAAAAGCAACTATTTGTTAACAACAAATTTAAACAACAGTTATTTGGGTAATCATAGGATTGTTTAGCATTTCCCTTTTATATATAACTGTATTATGTAGGTAATTATAATAACAAAAAGGGGACTATGTTTGTTGGATTTTTTTCACATAATATATATCACCAGATATTTAATGCTTGAATAAATCATCGTGACACCCACCACTTTCAATTTGATTGCTGCAAAATCAAAGTTTGTTCCATTTAGAAAGTTTTTTGTTCCAGTTAGAAAAAAAAATTCAAATAAATTTTCTAAAATTAATTTAGAAAATTAGTTTATCGTGGTTTAACATTTTTAATAGAATGACTCAATATAAAATTTGTGACATTGACAAAGGATACACGAAAGTTCTTAGGTATTATTAAGCTCTAAATAATGTGTTGCGTATTATAATGATGAATGATAATGAATATCTTGATATCCTTTACCAAAGCGTAATACATTTGCTGCATAACAAATTTAAACAGAAACAATTGCATCCATGTTAAGGGCTCTTCCTTATATCATTTTGCAAGTGGATTAGCTGCATACTAAAGAATAATCCTCGGATCTATTGTATTGCCAACGGGCACAACTACAAACTAATACTCTACTTTATGGAACAATGGTATTCAACTCACCTTCACAAAAGTGTTGTTGTCCTGGATAACCCCAAAGCGGCAGAGAAATCGGAAATATTAAGTTAATTTTCTACATTTTCTGCATTGCCAAACTACAATAAAGCATTTTAAAACTTGTTGACTTATCTAATCATCGTAAATTATGAGCTGAAAAAACAAAACGGATAAAAAATATTAAAGATAATAGTATAACTTGTAAATTAAAATACATTGTCTTTGTCGGCCATATACACTGCAGGCCAATAGTTTGGAATAATTCAAAATTTTAATGTAATTTTGGATTTTCTTCTGAATAATATGGAATATCAAAATACGGTTTTCAGAAAGTTTTCGAAAATTTTATTGGTAATAAATGGCCCGAATATCATGTTTCTATCGTGTAAAGTAAACCCCTACAAAACATAAAAATTTCTTTTTTACAGATAATTTAGGAAAACCAAAATCGTGACAAAATTTTTATAACAGGGTAGCTTATAGACCAATTCGAAAAACAAATTTGACCGTTTCTTTGTGTCTTGATTATTTCCGAATATACTGGGTTTTTTTATTGAAACTAGGACATTTCTTGAAAATACATCTCTTACTGTTTAACAAAGCAAATAATGTTTTTTTTTTATTTTCACGTACGTTTGTATGCCTCCAACTGTCTCAGTAGCTAGAATTGTCATTTCTTATACAGGGTTATACAGGGTGCCTAGGAAAACAGTTAATAAGCATGTATCACAAAAAGTCTGTAAATTTAAATAAGCTGTGTCCAAAACCCTGTATAATTTAACCCTGTCTAGTTTTTAATTTTTTTTGATCAGATGAGTATTATCATAATTACAATTTTGTGGTAATTACACGGCAAATTCCTATATAATTCCTTATGAAGGTTTCCCTTCATAAGGTTTCCCTTAATTATAGAGGGTTTCGCACACATCTCATTTAAATTTACAGAGTTTTTGTGACACATGCTTATTCAATGTTTTCCCTGGCACCCTGCATAAGAAATTACAATTCTAGCTAATGGGACAGTTAGAGGCATGCAATCTTACTTGTCAATAAGAAAGACAATCTATTACTTTGTTTTTAAACAGTGAGATGCATTTTCAAAAAAAATCCAAATTTCAATAAAACCCCCGTATATTTGAAAATAAGTGAGAGATCAAAAAACGCCCAAATTTGTTTTATCGAATTGGTCCATAGCCTACCCTGGTATAAACATTTGATCTCCATTTTGGTTTTCCTATATTCTGGGTAAGAGTGAAATTTTAATTTTTGTATGTATTTAGTTTACGCCCCGCATATTTCTTTTTGGAGCACGATATTTAGGCTATTTATTACCAATTAAATTTCCAAAAACTTCCTGAAAACCATATTTTGATATTTGATATTATTCAGAAGATATTGGTATGCATCCAAAATTACATTAAAATTTTGACTTAAATCCATGAGTGAATTTGGTAACATATCCGACATTAGATTAGATGATAAAAAAAGTAAATAATTGAATGCGGCGATATACCTAGTATTACAAGAAAATAAAATAATAAAACCCAAATACGTTTCGCCAATAGAAACGGTAAAGAGAAACGTTGAAAAAATTATCTACGAGTGCTGACTCAAAATAAAGAGTAAATGAATGAATACCTAACTGAGAATATGAGATGGCAATAAAGAAAAACGAATAAACTAAATTGAAACTAAGACGAGTGGAAGTACAGCACCAAGATAATAGAAAAGAGTGGAAAGAAAAGCAATGTTATGGGCAAGGGGCTATAGATGGAAACGGACCAAATTAAGTTATGAGGAATTTTTTGTGTAGTACCTGAATAGTGAAGTAGAGAAGTAGCAAAACAAGTAAATATGACAGATATTAGATTACTATTTGCGTATTCTGTTAACGTAAAATAAAATCATACATGATGTTAAAAAAATATAAAATTACATCACTTCCGGAAAAAACGAAAGTATGTTTTAAATTTTCGATGTAGCGTTCATATCTTCATACAAACTCGCTCCAAATATCATGAAAAACTAATGAAACACTAATACTTGTAGATTATAAATATAGTAGACTTGTTGAGCAAATAGAGTTAAAACCTGATATTCTGAAAATTATGTTTTGCAACTAAATGTACTAAGAGTACACTAACAATAATTCGCAGTATACGTTTTGGTGCCAGGAAAATATCTACAGAATGTGTAGATTGGCCCCAGGAACACACCACACCTAAGGTAAGGCTCAACTTGGCCAGAGTACATCATGAGTAACTTCGTTTGTGTGCACACAATATGTAAATTTTTAACATAAAATTTAGCGAATTCAACCTTGAAGCGATGTGTTCACATTGCGAATTCCAATTTAAATTTTTATCCAAGTACAAACCGAAGAACTTAACATATGATTGAGGGGAGGAAATAGAATTAATACAGAAATTATTGTTAGTATTTATGTCAACATTTAAGCAAAATTTGGTCTGTTGTGATTTACCCCTGTGATGAAGATTTGTTCAATTTTACTTTGAACAACACGTATTTTCTGAATAATTAAACGAACATAAAGCATCTAAAACAAAGTCATTCGCCTAACAACGTCGTAATAAACTTAATCCCCCTATCCTAAAACAACTTAAAACTTCCCGTGTTGCTTTTACGACCCTAGCACGTATTGAAATTCGCCACGAAAGTCAATGGAAAGCAGAATAAATCCTCTATCTATACTAGATATTCTCCAGCGCACTAAAACAAAAACATAATAAAATTAGTTTTATACCCTGTACATAGACGGAGTATCTTTTTTGCTCTTCGTCTCCAGTCCCACGTTCCAATCCCTAACTACCTTCCGCACATCGGATCCCTCCGGATCGACCAGCCTGAAAGCAGTGATGTTCGTGCCCCCATATTTGAATTCCTCCAGATCCACTCCGTGCAAATCCTGAAAGATATAGAAATAGTCCAATTAGGCTTACTTTAGGAACAGCGGAAAGTTCGAAACACATTTAATTTTGTGCTGATTTAAGGAGTTTAAGGCTGATCATTAATATAAATAGGAATTACGAGTGATACACGGCTACAATACTTAAAAAAATGGAATTTTTTATCGTAGTTTAACTTCATAAAAATATCACCTGGAAATTCTGAAACCTATCACGTTGTAGCCATGAATCAGTAAATTCTTCTTGTTGAGTTTATTTTTTCATTTCACACAATTACTGCAACACTAATTTTTTTTACCAACAAGCAGACAATAAATCTGAATTAAGTTGAAGTGAGTAAATCTGAATTACTTGTTGAAGTACAAATTTGGGTGCAATAATCGACAACAAATAAATTATATGTTTGAGAGAGCTTTACTGCAATTTTATTAGAATTAGCTCTGTGTAGCGGGTGATGTAATGTATACGTCGTCGTATGTCTCACTGCTTATTTATTGATTCAGTACGTCTTTATATGTATGTCGCTCTCCATTCACTTCTAGCCAGTTTTTATATATTCTTGCTAATAGATTTTTCGATTTGGCGAGCTTCAAATATTTTTTCAGCAACTGTAATTCTTTTAGCTACGAATCTATTAGTTCATCTCTTAGAAATATATTACTTCACTTTAATTTTTTTTTAAATTCTGCCTTTTTTTAAAAGCGATATAACGTTAACAAGAATGGGTCATATACTATTTGGGACCTTTTTTCCGATTCTATATTTATAGCGTCAGAATTGATGCTTATTTCTAGTGTTGTTGATAGGAAGCAAAGGACGATATGAAGTGTTTTTTCGTTTTCTTCGTTAAGTCCGTATATAAAGAAATTATTCGGCTTTTTTTCTTTTTTTACTAAATTTAACTTATCTCTAAGCCATGTATTTTCTTCTTTCAGAATGGCCAGTTCTGATTTCACTTCTGTAAGTTAAAATTCTAGGTTTTTGTTGATTTCTGTGAATTTCGTATTTATGTCGGAGTTCTTGTTTCGTATTACATTATTCGATGTTAGAATTTGTTGGTTTTGTTCCGTTAGGGATTCAGCATATTCTAAGTTTAACATCTTCTGGATAACTGTATGCCTAATGCTTTTATATATAATATGTTCAAACCGAACAAATATAAATAGTAGACTAGGTTTGTGTATTCTAAGAATTTGAGTTCCAGCAAAAACTGAAGCCGTTTTGAAACTGGCGTTTGTGCCGTTCTGTCATGGACGCGTCGATATTAGCAAACAGTACAATATCAAACTTACTACAAACCCAAGATTACTTTTCACAAAACAAATATGAATAGCAAAGAACTTTAAAGCTAATATATATATATATATATATATATATATATATATATATATATATATATATATATATATATATATATATATATATATATATATATATATATATATATATATATATATATATATATATATATATATATATATATATATATATATATATATATATATATATATATATATATATATATATATATATATATATATATATATATATATATATATATATATATATATATATATATATATATATATATATATATATATATATATATATATATATATATATATATATATATATATATATATATATATATATATATATATATATATATATATCAACTTCATTGCGCAATGAAGTTGATATATATATATATATATATATATATATATATATATATATATATATATATATATATATATATATATATATATATATATATATATATATATATATATATATATATATATATATATATATATATATATATATATATATATATATATATATATATATATATATATCAACTTCATTGCGCGATGCGCACAATGAGCAAGTTGAACGGAATCGATGGAATCGAAATCAACAACATAAAAATGTTGCGTTAGGCTCGATAGGGGTTCACTATCGAGCTGCATTCAATTATAACGTGGAAATCGATTACAGTTCACACCAAATCGTTGCTATTGGACCAATGAATGTTGTGTGCCAATATTGCATTTATGTTTAAAAATGAAGCTCCTGGATTGTGTTACGCGAGCGGTCAAGTCAAATTGGCGCCATTGGTACCGCCACCAGAGCCACTACATTCATTGGTTTCCGGAAATGGTCCAGATTCTAAACATTTTTTGACTCATATCCAGCAATACAATAATTGTTTTCAAATGACGTCATTTGGTGCAACAAAAGTATCTAACAGGTTCCTTATTGCCAACGCCGAATAGTGACTACAAATTTTTGCAAATTTATTTTATGGGCGATTTAGTAAGACAAGAACAGCGTTGTGCATACAACAATTCGGTGAAAAGACTAATTAATAATACAACTCCAAACGGTTTTTCAGCAACATAATGAATTGGTTGCATTATTCACGACCGCTTTGGACCGCAAGCTGTCTGATAATAACAAAATTATCATCAAAGCTGATAAGACTCCCTGACTCCTGCAGAACAACACGTGAGACGTTTTAATGCGCCAATAATAATTGACAAAGTCGCTATTGTCGTCATGGGTGAAGATTTAAAAAACCGAGATATTGTTTTACATCGGCGTAGCAATCAATTGCAGCGTGTGTGTCCGAAACACATGCGTTACAATATCCTATCTTATTTTGACAAGGTGAAGATGGATATTATTTTTCAATGTATATATATATATATATATATATATATATATATATATATATATATATATGTATATATATATATATATATATATATATATATATTATATATATATATATATATATATATATATATATATATATATATATATATATTATATATATATATATATATATATATATATATATATATATATATATATATATATATATATATATACATATATATATATATATATATATATATATTATATATATATATATATATATATATATATATATATATATATATATATATATATATATATATATATATATATATATATCTCACGCTTGTTAATCACTTTCGTACATTTCAGAACAATTTAAACAAATTTTTATGCTACACAACTCTAAAATGATGTTTTCTCCAAAGTTTGTGCGTCCTTGCAAATTGTCTTCTATTCTGGTGAGCGTAAGATGTAATTTATGAGTAAACTATCGATTTTATCTTCTCGTGTCGTATTTTGCCTAAAGAAAACCTTTTTCTGTTTATTTACTATAATGTATAAGCTTTTGAACCACTGCTAAAATTATAATATAAAACTACTGAAATGTGTGCCTATTCAAGATTACCTTGGAATATACTTGAACACCAAATTAGGTAGCTATTTTATCATTATAAATATAAATAAGTCTATTATAATAAGTCACTATTAAATATATCGGTACTATATTTCCATCTTAGAAATATATTTTACTTTGAAATTATCATATTACCTATTCTCTTTTTCCCTCAGATTAAGACTTAAGATACTTTTTTTCCCTAAAATAACAAATAAAAAAGACAACGACAACGACTTTTCAACGACATCCGTGGACACACTATCTAGATATCTAGGTATACATATATACATATATATATATATATATATAAATATATATATATATATATATATATATATATATATATATATATATATGTGTGTAATATAGCTACAATATAGATAGGTACCTACTTGATCAATTAAATAGGTACCAAGAAAACTATGGCTCTTCAATATAAAAAAGTGAATCGCTCTTCAGTGTTGTTAAACCCCATCCAACCCACAGCACCCTACCACTACATACAACATATTATCTCTTTTTATTTCTTTTTATTTATACTATGCGATTGTGCTGAACAATTTCCATTGCGTTCATTATGATAACCATAAGAGGCATTTTTCAAGCCTAAATAAATAAAACTAAATTCCCACGGCTTCTAGAGTCCTATCATGTCTAGCTTTTGGAGTCCTGCTTTCAAACTTTTATATTATCTCGCAATACGTCCTGGCGATTTGGTATTTCAAGCTTTCCGTAGCACTTCAATGAAAACACCGCTTGCAAAGCATTTGTCGCTTTGGTATCCATAAGCCCTTTGTGAATACTTTACTGTCATTGCATGAGAAATAAAACGCAAAAACCATGCCTTCTGTAAGATGGGGATATCGTCGAGTTCAAACGGGCGGAAAGGGTATGATCCTTGTAAGATAATATCTGCCAAACAAAAATGTGTTTGTTTATTCTTGATGGAAGAGGACTCGTTGCGAGTGATAGCATTTGGTACATTATAATCGAATTAAGAAGTTCTTAAAATTAATTTGAAAAGCTGATTTTAATAAATGATGTAATGACTAAATTTATTTAATTATTTTATAATTTTGCTAATATTTATTTCTGAGTTAGACCGTTTGCCATATATATATATATATATATATATATATATATATATATATATATATATATATATATATATATATATATATATATATATATATATATATATATATTAGCTTTGAAATTCTTTGCTATTCATATTTGTTTTATGAAAAGTAATCTTGGGTTTGTAGCATTTCATTACATATTTGCTTATTTCTATGTAATGAAATGCTACAAACCCAAGATTACTTTTCACAAAAAAAAAAAAATATATATATATATATATATATATATATATATATATATATATATATATATATATATATATATATATATATATATATATATATATATATATATATATATATATATATATATATATACATATTAGGGTGGGTCGTTTTTATATATTTTTTTTAATTTCAAGAGGCCTGTAGTTTAAAAAGTTGCTATTTGGTAAAATAATCTTGTACAAACTTTTTAAATTTTTTTCATCATGGTTTAATCCCCGCGCTACCCCTCCAGAAAAACAAAAAAAATTACATCAAAAAATGAGTTTGCCTGTACCATAAAATAATGTATTATGGTCGTCTAATTACCAAAAAAAAATATTTTTAATTTTTAGAAATATTAAGGCCCCCCGCCAGCCCGTAAGGCTAAAAAAATCAAGTATTTTCCGACTTGAGTCTCTTTCCGACTTTTCCGTCCACTTGAGCAGCTCTTCGCTGCTTATTTTGTAGACAAAAATATACAAAATAACCCAGAACCCACCACGGGGAGGTGGCTGCCATCGAGTTCCATCCCTGCCCACCCATCCACCCAACCATATGGGCAGTTTTTTATTTCCTACTTCATAGTCTGATTTGCTGTTAAACTTTGGCGTGTTGTTTCTATATATACCCTGGTTCCGAAATAGTGTGAAGTGACTCATACATAACATCCAACTGTGCAACTACAATATGTAACCATAACATGAACAATGACAGTTCATATTATAGTTACACATTACAGTCACACAGCTAGATATTACGTATGAGTCACTCCACACTATTTCGGAACCAGGGTATAGATGCTATAGTTGTACGTATCCAACCATCCCTATTAGTGAACCCACATACGGCCTCTGTCACTAATTTGACACCCCTTTCAACAGCTTGCATGTGGCAGGGTAACTTCCAAAAATCTCCTTCTGGATAGCTACTAGTTTTAATAAGTTCTTGGATTTCTTCATCAGTTAGATGTTTTCTCATTGGCGGGTCCGTTAATCTGTACTCTTGCCAATATATTAAATCAAGATAGGACAAAATTGAATTTGGGAATTTCAAATTTTCTTACAGTGTTCCTCAAATTTATAGGATTTTCCTTCTCTTTCGACCTACAGTTTAATATCTTTCTGTATCCTAATTCTGTTACATGACAACGTGAGTCAAAGATCATTGTCAATATAATATTTTCAGGATGGCTATAAAAGCCATTTCGTTGAATGACGGGGTCAACTACGGCTTTTAGTTCGTCGCTTAAATATCTGGAATATTGGATTAGCTTCCAAAGGTAAAGAGCTCCAGATGTGCACGATGGTACACTTTTCACTAGAAACCAAACCTTAACATATATTCGCATAATGTACTCTGTCAGAATTTTTATACTAGGCCAGGGATTTTTAATTGCAATGTAAGACCGCAAAATACGATTTGCCGTAGTAAGCCATCTTGCATGAGATAACTTGCCAGAAGATTTATTCGCTAAATTAGGTGGACAGTTTCCGGTAGATATGGCAGTGCAAATCTGGTATAAATAATTTTGATCGGTGCTTAATTCTTTTACATTAACTTCAGGTAAATCAACTTCGATTTTTTCGTAGCACACAACAGGCAGTCGCTCACAAGTTTCAATAAGTTTGCCGATAGGACCCGATAATAATAACGGTCCTGTGGTATTTTCGTCCAAATACCGAACCAAATGTCGCAATGGCAATTCGTTTGCGTGTAGTTCACATATTAGCCATTGCAAAGGTCGTTTAAGATGTAGCTCTAACAAATGTATTACACCTCCGTGGTATCCAGTGTTATGACAGTACCATCGCACTGATCGCAGCCCACAGCAATCAACTCGCTAATTGATACCTCATTTTCCGTTAAAAAGTTTAAAATTGTTGAAGCTATGGTTGAAGCTATTGAATATGGTTGCAATACCATATTCAATAATAAATAAACAATAAAATAAACGCCTTTTACGCCTTTGACATGATACGACCTGCTTCCGCACAGGCCACTAACGTAGTTTGAGATAGGCACATAGGCGTGGAGTGGTAGGGGTATATATATATATATATATATATATATATATATATATATATATATATATATATATATATATATATATATATATATATATATATATATATATATATATATATATATATATATATATATATATATATATATATATATATATATATATATATATATATATATATATATATATATATATATATATATATATATATATATATATATATATATATATATATATATATATATATATATATATATATATATTCATTTACGGCTTCGACACAAAATCTGCAACTTTTAGGAAACGCAAGGTGGGCTTCTCAAAATTGTATTGGAAATCAGAAATCATCAATGAAGCCGCAGTGATCTTTTAGATCCCCTCCTACACTCGCGGCGAGGTTAAAGAGGTTGGGAAGATGTGCTTCCTCAAACGGTATGAGGCAAGACAGACCTCCCTCAATCAGTACCGGCAGTACCGGTTCCAGTGGCTCATGAGTCACAAATATTAAGCCTGACATAAACTCCCTCCCACCAACTGAGTGTGCAGCTAAACAGCATTCCAGGCGCACCCACCACCAAGTGTGCAGCAGTGGCTCGAGAATGAGCTGCCCTCTCAAGAGTTAAGGTGGACACATCTAGGAGACATCCTAGTGCCAATTACAACAGCATATCCACCAGCACCGTGGTTCCTACTGAAAATTATATTGATAAATGATATAGAATCTCACTAGATTAATACTGAATTCAAGGTGGATATTATTTAAGCTCTATTTTTATACATATGACATACAACATTCTTAGTTTTTTTCTTGCGCGTATATAAATAGTTTTGTTGATATTCCGACACGGGAACAGGCGACATATAACTGGCCATGTGAAAAACATGGAGTTTCAAGGAAAATGGGTGATCTCATCGTTTGAATTTTCAGCAGCAACTCCGAACACAGCCATGTCACTACCTTTGTTCACGTACCTGCAGATATATTTTACGGAATGGCAATATTCAACATTTATGTGTGCTTTAAATGTTTACGAGAGTAACGGAGAAAACGGAACAATCCAACGATTATCAACTTCAATTTCCAGCTGATTCACTTTGACTATTGTTGACTTTCCGTTGTCATCAGTGGATCGCCGGCGATAAAGTGGATAACCATCATTTCCAGTAATAGTTTCTACTATTAATTGTCTTGGAAAGCGTTTTGAACATTTTCCAGCAACCATACACGGAGAATTTGGATTTAACATTCCACAGCGACCATGAATCATATTTTTTGTAACAATTTCATGTAACAATGGATCTTCATCATTATCGGGAATTTCCACAGATATCACATCGTCGATTTCATTCGGTCTTATCCTCTCTACCAACCAAATGCGAATCTGTGCATGTGGCATTCCACGTTTTTGCCACTCGAACGTTATAAACAAATCTGGTGTGCCATAATGACGTACATACGACATAGCATACTGAGCGTATTCATGCATATGTCGCGGACTTCCGACGTATATTGCTGGGAGAATAGTTCTTCCAGCTACATTCTGTGCATTTCTATCAGCATTGATGGTATCCCGTAGATGAATGTATTCTTCAGAACGCAGTTTTAGGGTTTTAGGGTGGGTCGATTCTCTAGTTTTTTTATGCCTATAGTAAAAAAAGATGCCAAATGGTCTAAAATGAATAGTGATTTTTTTTATTTTTTTTTATTTTAACATTGGACCCTCCCGCCCGACCCCTAAAAAATTTAAATAAATTAAATCGTATATCGCTGATGCTTCAAATGAATAAAAATAGCTTCAAATAAACAAAAAAAAATATTTACTTTAAACGTTTAACCCCCTCCGCCAGGTAAATTTGTAAAGCCCCTACCACTCCACGCCTATGTGCCTATCTCAAACTACGTTAGTGGCCTGTGCGGAAGCAGGTCGTATCATGTCAAAGGCGTAAAAGGCGTTTATTTTATTGTTTATTTATTATTGAATATGGTATTGCAACCATATTCAATAGCTTCAACCATAGCTTCAACAATTTTAAACTTTTTAACGGAAAATGAGGTATCAATTAGCGAGTTGATTGCTGTGGGCTGCGATGGTACTGTCATAACACTGGATACCACGGAGGTGTAATACATTTGTTAGAGCTACATCTTAAACGACCTTTGCAATGGCTAATATGTGAACTACACGCAAACGAATTGCCATTGCGACATTTGGTTCGGTATTTGGACGAAAATACCACAGGACCGTTATTATTATCGGGTCCTATCGGCAAACTTATTGAAACTTGTGAGCGACTGCCTGTTGTGTGCTACGAAAAAATCGAAGTTGATTTACCTGAAGTTAATGTAAAAGAATTAAGCACCGATCAAAATTATTTATACCAGATTTGCACTGCCATATCTACCGGAAACTGTCCACCTAATTTAGCGAATAAATCTTCTGGCAAGTTATCCCATGCAAGATAGCACTACGGCAAATCGTATTTTGCGGTCTTACATTGCAATTAAAAATCCTTGGCCTAGTCTAAAAATTCTGACAGAGTACATTATGCGAATATATGTTAAGGTTTGGTTTCTAGTGAAAAGTGTACCATCGTGCACATCTGGAGCTCTTTACCTTTGGAAGCTAATCCAATATTCCAGATATTTAAGCGACGAACTAAAAGCCGTAGTTGACCCCGTCATTCAACGAAATGGCTTTTATAGCCATCCTGAAAATATTATATTGACAATGATCTATGACTCACGTTGTCATGTAAGAGAATTAGGATACAGAAAGATATTAAACTGTAGGTCGAAAGAGAAGGAAAATCCTATAAATTTGAGGAACACTGTAAGAAAATTTGAAATTCCCAAATTCAATTTTGTCCTATCTTGATTTAATATATTGGCAAGAGTACAGATTAACGGACCCGCCAATGAGAATACATCTAACTGATGAAGAAATCCAAGAACTTATTAAAACTAGTAGCTATCCAGAAGGAGATTTTTGGAAGTTACCCTGCCACATGCAAGCTGTTGAAAGGGGTGTCAAATTAGTGACAGAGGCCGTATGTGGGTTCACTAATAGGGATGGTTGGATACGTACAACTATAGCATCTATACCCTGGTTCCGAAATAGTGTGGAGTGACTCATACGTAATATCTAGCTGTGTGACTGTAATGTGTAACTATAATATGAACTGTCATTGTTCATGTTATGGTTACATATTGTAGTTGCACAGTTGGATGTTATGTATGAGTCACTTCACACTATTTCGGAACCAGGGTATATATAGAAACAACACGCCAAAGTTTAACAGCAAATCAGACTATGAAGTAGGAAATAAAAAACTGCCCATATGGTTGGGTGGATGGGTGGGCAGGGATGGAACTGGATGGCAGCCACCTCCCCGTGGTGGGTTCTGGGTTATTTTGTATATTTTTGTCTACAAAATAAGCAGCGAAGAGCTGCTCAAGTGGACGGAAAAGTCGGAAAGAGACTCAAGTCGGAAAATACTTGATTTTTTTAGCCTTACGGGCTGGCGGGGGGCCTTAATATTTCTAAAAATTAAAAATATTTTTTTTTGGTAATTAGACGACCATAATACATTATTTTATGGTACAGGCAAACTCATTTTTTGATGTAATTTTTTTTGTTTTTCTGGAGGGGTAGCGCGGGGATTAAACCATGATGAAAAAAATTTAAAAAGTTTGTACAAGATTATTTTACATATATATATATATATATATATATATATATATATATATATATATATATATATATATATATATATATATATATATATATATATATATATATATATATATATATATATATATATATATATATATATATATATATATATATATATATATATATATATATATATATATATATATATATATATATATATATATATATATATATATATATATATATATATATATATATATATATATATTTTTTTTTTTTTTTTTTTTTGTGAAAAGTAATCTTGGGTTTGTAGCATTTCATTACATAGAAATAAGCAAATATGTAATGAAATGCTACAAACCCAAGATTACTTTTCATAAAACAAATATGAATAGCAAAGAATTTCAAAGCTAATATATATATATATATATATATATATATATATATATATATATATATATATATATATATATATATATATATATATATATATATATATATATATATATATATATATATATGGCAAACGGTCTAACTCGGAAATAAATATTAGCAAAATTATAAAATAATTAAATAAATTTAGTCATTATATCATTTATTAAAATCAGCTTTTCAAATTAATTTTAAGAACTTCTTAATTCGATTATAATGTACCAAATGCTATCACTCGCAACGAGTCCTCTTCCATCAAGAACAAACAAACACATTTTTGTTTGGCAGATATTATCTTACAAGGATCATACCCTTTCCGCCCGTTTGAACTCGACGATATCCCCATCTTACAGAAGGCATGGTTTTTGCGTTTTATTTCTCATGCAATGACAGTAAAGTATTCACAAAGGGCTTATGGATACCAAAGCGACAAATGCTTTGCAAGCGGTGTTTTCATTGAAGTGCTACGGAAAGCTTGAAAGACCAAATCGCCAGGACGTATTGCGAGATAATATAAAAGTTTGAAAGCAGGACTCCGAAAGCTAGACATGATAGGACTCTAGAAGCCGTGGGAATTTAGTTTTATTTATTTAGGCTTGAAAAATGCCTCTTATGGTTATCATAATGAACGCAATGGAAATTGTTCAGCACCATCGCATAGTATAAATAAAAAGAAATAAAAAGAGATAATATGTTGTATGTAGTGGTAGGGTGATGTGGGTTGGATGGGGTTTAACAACACTGAAGAGCGATTCACTTTTTTATATTGAAGAGCCATAGTTTTCTTGGTACCTATTTAATTGATCAAGTAGGTACCTATCTATACTGTAGCTATATTACACACCAAAAATAATTAAAATTATATAATATATGATAATTTCAATGTAAAATATATTTCTAAGATGGAAATATAGTACCGATATATTTAATAGTGACTTATTATAATAGACTTATTTATATTTATAATGATAAAATAGCTACCTAATTTGGTGTTCAAGTATATTCCAAGGTAATCTTGAAAAGGCACACATTGCAGTAGTTTTATATTATAATTTTAGCAGTGGTTCAAACAAAAGCTTATACATTATAGTAAATAAACAGAAAAAGGTTTTCTTTAGGCAAAATACGACACGAGAAGATAAAATCGATAGTTTACTCATAAATTACATCTTACGCTCACCAGAATAGAAGACAATTTGCAAGGACGCACAAACTTTGGAGAAAACATCATTTTAGAGTTGTGTAGCATAAAAATTTGTTTAAATTGTTCTGAAATGTACGAAAGTGATTAACAAGCGTGATTGTCTAAAACATAAATATACGGACTATAAGAAAATAACAGAATTTCTTGTGAGAATTTCACTTTATTAGTTATTACAGTAGATCAGACACAAATAAAAAATATCTACGTATCATATTAAGGGCATATACCGCCCTTAATATGATGAGTACAGTGGAATACACGTGCTTTATCAACAGGGCTGATGCGGCAACCCTAGTTTATATAGACAGCATATGTACCATTGTTATATTATATTGTCTTATAAGTTGTATTTTGTAAAGTCACACGTCGATTATTTTTGCTTAAAGTCTGTTCTTGTATTTTCGATATCAGTTTTTATTTTTTAAAAACGCGCGTGTGTAACCCTTCACTTTATTCAGCACGTAAACCTTCACTTTATACAATTATAAAATTATGTAATCACTAACGTATGTGACTTTGGCCATGCGGAAATCAGTCGCAATTGAGGATATATTTCATACTTTAAATATCCTAACTAGTACAAAAAAAGTGACTTTCCAGAAAAGGTAAACCTACACAAATAAGTTGAGGATTATTATAAGTCAAAATCTGAAGGTAAGGAACCAATAAAAACACGCATTTTTCGATCTTCAACAGTTTCTACCTGTGAAAATCTTCTAAGAATCTTCTTCCAAGATGAATTCCTTTTTTTTTCACAACTTTGTTCTAAGAACACTTCACGTGATGAATAACAATATTTTGCAAAATTGTATGGTTACAATGTTGTAAGTTATGAACAAAACGTTGCACTTATATTTTGGGAGCCTGTAAAGATGGCAAAGAAAACCAGATTAATGTAATTCGCGAATTTTTAAGTGCTGACTTAAATCTGATAGTAAATTCAGTCAGTGGATATTTTAGAGTTGAATTAAAGATGGTTCCAAATCCTTAAAATATTAGTAAATACACCAAATGATACTAGTTCAACAGACATAAATATACTTGAAATGACAAATTTTTCTGACCCAAATGAAGGAAAATTAAAATTCAGAAACATAATCCTACTATGTATCGTACGAATCCTACTAATAGTCCTCTATCCTGTTATAAATCATACTCGGTAATATGCCTATAGCATATTCATAGAATGCTCTCTTTCGGAAGAAGAAATCAGCCGAAAATTATATTTAAGTAAGAAATAAGGACTAAGAAATAATGACTAAGGTAAGATCAGAACTTCATTTTGAAAACAAGTATGATATGTTATAAGTATTCGAGCGGAAAGGATATTTCTTCATCTTCAAATCATTCATTCACTAACAAATCATTAATTGTTACCACCAGTTTCTATGGATGCATGAATGTTTCATAATTTAAATAAAACAGCTAAATTTAAAGACTGCATTGATAGGTTTGATAACCAAGTTAATTCTGAATTGTTTAAATTTATTTTTTAAATACGACTGCAACGGCAGTTTGTGTTGTTTTGCTAATATATATTTTTTATATAGGAAATATTTGATTTATATTTGAAATATTCAATCTATAGTTATATCTATAATAAATGTGGCCACCACCAATGTAGAAATTTTTTTTTTTGAAAAACAAAAAAATATCACAAATGGTGTTGTTTTAAAAAGAATCAAAGAACCAACAACCTATGTATTATTTTTGAAAATACTTACTACCTTTAAAGAAACAATAAAAAAACAATACAAAGTGTAGTGCCATTTCTTTTCAAGAATAAACTGACACTTGATTATTCAAAAGAATATGGTGCTTGCTTAATTTTTGTTTCAAGAAATTCATTTGTTTCACTACACTATATCTGGCGAAATTTTAAATATTCAACAAGTATTACCTTATAGGGTTTCCAAGAATAGCAAAAAACTCACCAATGATGTAATAAGGTAGCTATGATAATCGCTCATCATTCCAATCTGTTGCGCCTGCTTCAAAACATCGTAGATCCTCTGAGTGGAACAATCCAAAACGATGTGAGATTCGGCGGAGTTCTTGATTTGTTTCAGAAGGGGCCTGAAAACAAAGAATCAAGTTTCATTATATTTTCAACAGCTTATATAACTGAATCATCAGAGGTTTTATATTCACATTAGGATAGGTATATAGGATTATATATAGGATTATATTCACATAGGTCACTTAAACTCTCTATGTCATAGTATGTAAATATTAAAATACAATACTTTGAAACCACCTATTTAAAGATAATTGAGTAATAGTCCTCGGGCCCAGGCCTAAAGAAATTGGTGTCAGACGACTTACATCAGAAAATTCTTGCTGGCGGGGCGTAATTTTGGGATCATTTCCAACTAATCGATTTGATGCGAGAAAAATTTATTTTCTTTTAATTAAAACTTTTTTTATAAAAAAAACAATATTTGTTGGAAAATATAATTGATTACTTGACGCATGGGATACTACTAACATGGAAAAGCTATGCGTCATCAAATTTGTTTCCTATATTTCATTCAAAAATTGTAATATAATTCATTATTATTAAATTATTATTAAAAATTATATATAAATTATATGTTAATTATTTTTCTTGATTAGGCAATACAAATGTCAAATAATGCATTTGCGACAAGAAACATAATTTAATATAAATTTATTTTGAATTTTATATCTCAGGAATTTTAGTTTTGAATAATAAATATTCAATTGTAAAAAATCGCCCCGTTATCGAGAATTTTCGCGAATTTTCGTTATCGCCCCGTTATCGTTATCGAGAAGTCCGACTGGACAAAGAACAAAGTCTCAATGGTGAGGTAATCACAAATTTCTTTAGACCTGGGCCTGAGGAATATACGAGTAATTATTATTTTGTCCAATTGGATGCGAAGTAGGCATTTCGCGACCTCCGTAGCGTACGCAAAATTCAATTTCGCGTGCGTTACCCTTAGTGATATTTTCACGAGTTGTCAATGAGTGAACCGTCAGTGTTTTATATCATTTCCATAGAATCGCTGTGATAAAACGCTAACTATACTTTTATCAGTTAAAAAAATTACAGCAATGCATACGGTTGCACAAAAAATAGTGTACACCACGGCCGCGAATTTTTTTTAGCTACCTCGAGATTATATCGCCCCGGTCCACAATAATTTAACTCTTTTTTGTCTTGTATTGATACAGTATTTGTAACTACATACACTTAATAGGAAATTGAATGAAAAACTTTAAGAAATGGATAAAATAAAGTTGAAATAATATAATTTGGCGCATGTAACGTCAAATGCGTGTGAATTAATTTGTCAATACGCCAATATCCGTTGTCATTAATCTGTGTTTTTTAACGAAAACTGTTACTGTATCATAACCTATATTTGCAGACAATGTCATAATTATTTATTGGCGTACCGGGTTCGAAAGAAAATATAGGTACAGTGACGATCAGTTGAAAGTAGACGATTTTATTTACTTCATGTAATTCTAAATTTTTGAAGTAATGTAGTATGATATAGGTAAACTTATGAATGTTAGGCGGTGCGTCATCACTAGTAATGACGTTTTTCGACGTACGTGTTACTACATAAATACAGTGCGTATGCAACGCATACAGTAGCCGATTGCACTGACTGTGATTAATTTCGTTAGTGATGACGCAACGCCTAACATTCATTAGTTTTAGTATAAATGTCTGTGAATTTATTAATTTGATATGTCAAAAGTGATAAGCTGTTAAATTTCCGTAATAATACGGATGTGCCCGACTTTGGCTACTTTTTACCGGTATCATTTATCAAAATCCCAAATATTTGTTACGGTAAAAAAATTATCTATTCGCATTTCTAAGCAGGCTGGCATTAAGAAGTATATATGGTTGTGCTATACATCAGCTACAAATATGTAAAGATAATATATGAAGATAATATATCAGGATAATATAATATTTGAAGAATATAATATATTGTTAGACAATTGAGTTCGTAAAATAAGTGAGTAAAAACTTTATTAACTTCCAAACACAAAAAGTTACAACTGTTTACCATGATAAATGACTATTGAACACTTTTAATTAGTTGTTACCTTGTTACTTATTATTTTGTCCACTCTTAGAGCGTATAAACTAGACTGACTAATGTCGCAATCGAGTGGTCCTTATATACTATTTTCAATATTCTGGAGAAAGTTCTAGAAACTTCTCGATTATTCCATCCCATTCTAGACTGTTCTCACTTGTTCCATCTCGTTCTAGATTATTCTCTTCAATTCCACCCATTCTAGTCTGTATACAAGGCATAGTGAAGGGTTCTACAGGGGGATATTCCACATGTTCATATACCAATTATTTTAAATGTGGGCAGGGGTGTATCTCGGTTATTTGAAGTCCTAGAGGGTTGAGACTTCGCCCATGGGGGGTTGTATCTGGTATCCATCCCCAGATGCGATGTTACCACATCCTCGGGTGCGGAGTGGCCAGATTGTGGACCTTTTCCCTAGATCTAGGGATTTTCAATATATCGTGCACAATCGCTTCTGACGATTCCGTAACACTATGAAGAAATCATCTGAAGAACTCGGGATGACTTTTTAATTAATTATTTCAGAATATCCTCCAAAAGGCATACTGGGTTAAATCACCTCCGAAAATCTCTCACTACCTTCCGGTCTATTAGGGTCCCAGTGCGACTGTAATAGTGCCTTTTGCCGTTTTCAACAACTTTTAAGTATATTTAGGTCAGACAACGAATGTTTTAAGAACATCCTAAACATAATCAATTTACTGAGTATATTAATATATTTCGAAGATCCCTAGGTAGGTAGCTTTTTAATTAAAAAAATATGTTGGCTAAAACATCACGTCATCACGTTACTTGCAGTCTTGGAGCCAAAGAGGAATAAGGCCACCAATGATGCTGACATCCTTATCATGAAGACTGCTATGGAACGATCTACTCACGGTTCTATAGTTTTGAACACATCCATAGTTTTCACATTAGAACACATTCATAGTTTTGAACACATCCTGTCCTTACATTTATTTATCGGCTGCGACACAACATATGTAATTTTTAGGAGAAGCAAGGTGGGCTTCACAAAAGGGTATTTGAAATCAAAAATCATCAAGGGAGCGGCAGTGATCTTTGCCGTTGCACCAAGATTGTGGTATTGGCAAATTAGGATGCCGGAAAGTCAGATGAATAGTTTAGACGATATGAAGGAATGTTTGATGAAAAATGTAAGGTAAAATTCTTATTTACGAAAATTTCAGTTTTCCGGTGCGTGTGGTTCGAAAACGGTTACAAATTCGAAAGAAGCATATAGAACGGAGGTTGTAGAGTTTCAAGATATTACATTTCGTATTAGAAAATTTTTCCTTACGACGCACCGTTTTCGACATATACGCGAAAAACCGAAAAGTAGACCCTCTTTTTTGTGCACCCCCACCATTTGGCTCACCTCCTAGACATCAGGACTTTTAGTATGTTCACTTTCTAAAAACCCTGAACAAGTTTCTGACGTATTCGCTTAGGTCCCTGCTCACGCACTCTACACCTCTTTTATTGACAAGACTAATTTAAATCTTGTCACGTTCTTTTAAGCGCCCCTTGTGTTTCGTCCGAACAGACACATTGAAGAGGACTTTCACCATTTAAATTATTGTAATATTTCCTCAAAAACATAACTCGTTGATGTACCGGTGATTATTCAAAATTTTGTATTTATATCCAATAATTTTAAGAGTTGACCTAAACTAGAATTTCATATAAATTATTTCTTTCCTTCTAAGTTTGCCGTTTAGTGTTTTTATTTTAACATGCCTTTCAATCGCCTTCATGTTATAAATATTTTTTCTAATTTCGTCCTTCACTCTGTCACATGCATCTTTCGTTTTCAGAAGCAAACCCATTTTGCCTTCTGCAGATATCTTTGAACCACTTCTGACACCAATTTGCAATGTATCCGCTGCCCTTCCTTGTACACATTGAATGCTTAATAACGATTATTCTCTTTCTCAGGTGTAAACTAATCCAAAACATTTCAAATAAACTTTCGGTTTATTCCACTCTCTCACAATCTCCACTTATTCCTACGTGGCTTTTTGAAAATTATTTAATTATATTGTTTTGGCAATGACAGTACTAGGTATGACACTAATACAACTAATTTATCACAATAACCTGTTTGGGACTAATAGTTATTATATCGTGAAGCAGAGACGAGCAAATAAATCAGCTCCAAATACTCCGGCACTAAAACAACTGTAGGCCTGTGTTATGACATAACAGGTTGATTATTTCATTTTACGTTATCCATTACGTGCGATGGAGACACCAGACAAACATAATGCGTAGATCACTTCAATCATATGCCTAGTCATATTATTTCCATCCAGTAGCATTCTCATCGAATACGAATTTTTCGGTAGATCAAGTAACCAGTCTCCGTCAAAATAGTAAATTAATCAAACGCAAACGTCACAAAATTACCGTGCCTTTTAATATTGGTGATAAGTATGGCAGCTCTACTGAGAATCAGATTATATCCTTCAATCGTCATCTTCAGATTCTTCTCCAAGAAAGGAAAACTATCAGCAGCACCCCAAGCCATATTTCCTGGGAAATTAGACAGTCAATCGTCTGAAGTAACACCGAGCTGTTCTATCAGGTACAAGGTATGCCAAGATCGGGTTCCGGTGCACAAGATGGTCCCTAGTAAATCTGTCACATACGAACAAATTATAGAAGCTCTTAATCTCCAGAAATTGCAACCCGCCTTGCTTCCGGAATGGTCCACGAAAAATGAATGAGGTCTATCTATAATTCCAGAGTGTATTTATCATATGTATAAAATGTCTTATTTCCCTTTACAGAACGTGCGATTTCAAAGGGTCTATTTTAAAATTGAATAAAATTTATAAAAGCACACGATGGTGATATTGTTTGTACTTGTCAAAATAGAGAAATATTTTAATATACCCTACTTTAAAAATAATATTTTCGATTGCACCCATATGAAAATTATGTACATTTTTAAACGAATATTTTATTGATCCTTTGTACAATTTAGGAACGAAAGATAACTTGTTTGCTTCGAGAAGGATGGTCAATGATTTCCAAACGCAAATTATGTTTTTAAAGATAACACAAAATAACAAATAATACTCGTGGTACAAAGACAATGGTATGTCAGGATGCCGAATCAAAATTTGTCAGTCGTGCGCATGCATCTCACATGACGTATTTCTTGCCAACATGATGTTAGACGCGATTTTTACACAAATTGAATTGAATATAAATACCTACCTATAGTACCTATGTTGTTTTCGAATTGATTGACAATTGACAACATTTTGCGTTTTGGGTAGGTATACCCAGAGGTGGATACGTATGAGTATTATTATTATATGTGCTATAATTTTTTAAACAATGCCAGCCTGTGCTGTCGCGAGGTGTTGTAATTAGAGTCTAAGCACTAAAGGAAGTAACCTCAAACACTTTCGCATCCCCAAGATTGAAGAGTTGTCAAAACGTAGATAGCCTGCTAGAGCTAAGAGATGAAGAGCCTTAGCGACTCGGCCTTAGCACGTGACTTGTTCTGTTTACTACTTTTGCGTAGTTTGATAGTTCGAGAAATAAATATCCAGTTCTTTCACTACATAAGAGAAAAGAAAAATATGTTTCTTTTTCTTCAGCGTAAATATCATGCAGAAGTGTTATAGCTATAGATTAACGGCATGCTGGGGTACAGCCACCTCTCATGGTATTATAGTTTTTTTGACTTTTTGCACATTTTCTATGCATCGGAAACTAGGAAACTAGAATTCGTAGCAAAAAATAAAAAGCGTCAATATTTTGTTTATCGGCCGATGATGTTCTAACTAAAAAGCTAGTCATAATAGCATTCTTCGCTTTTCGTTTCTTTCCAACTGGTCTGGACTCTGACTGTTGAGACTCCCAATTGACCCTTTACACAGCTCGACGTGGAAGAGAGCGAGAAGTCGAAACAGATTACGTAGATACTGGTAAAACTCAAAATGTGTCTTTCTGTCTCCGAAAAATATTTTTGATTTAAAAAAATAAATATGATAAAAAATTTTAGATTAGATTTTAAAAATACCTGAATAATAAAATGCCACACACTTTTTTATTTGCCCCTTTCCTTTTGTCTCTTCAACCTACTATTGATGTAAGAAGATTTTTTTATACCTACTATAAAAAATAATATTTTTTACCCCAGAAATCTAGAAAATATATACCCCATAATTATTTTCATTAGTTACGTTTTCACTATTTTTCAATACTTGTTCTTCACAAATTTGATGGTGTTTTCATTATTTGAAGATTTCCATTTTTTTACAAACTACTCAACGTTTTTTGGGATCAATTCTTTCACAATTCAAAAAACACCCTAAATTTTCGTTTCATTGCATTGTTTCCTTCAACGCGTGAATAAACTGCTGATATTAAAAAAAATTACATGAACGTTGGGTGACTGTGCAAAAGAGTGAATAAAATAAATTTAAAGAATGGTACCTATGTAGATAATAGTAGATATACCTACTATATTTATGTGATACGTCTGATGTGACAATTTAAAATTCAGCTAGTATTTTAAATGCATTATTTTTTCCGTCGGTCGCACTTATTTCTCTACAAAAACGCAATGCATTCAAAAAATTCGATTTCTCGAAAACCATAAGTCTTAGTGAAGACCGTGCTTATTTTTTTTTAACTTTTTCGCAGTGTTCAGTGTTCAGTGTTGTCTTCATTTTATTCGATATATTCATATATAAATTCTTAATAATTAACATAGCTCTCCGCTATGTTAATTAGTTAAGTTTTTCGTGCACATATTTGCTAGTAGTGATTTTAAGGCAAACTCTTTCAAAAACGTCTCATATTTTAAAAACTTAGTCGCCATCGGAAGTACTATAATGTGTTCTATAAGTAGCCAAAAATTTCCCGTTATCCCGAGCCGTTGATTTATGAGCGCAATGTATGTTTTAAAAACCGTTTTTTTCAAATTATTTCGCTGGCAAGGAAAAAATTAATTTGCAAAATTCGTCCCTACTAAAAAAAAGTTGTAACTCACATGATGAATGGCCAAAACTATGCTCTAAATGCTGTTAAATGTCCCATTTAGTTATTATTAGATTATAGCTTAATAAAAAAACGTAGGATGTGGTTTTTTTTATTCACATTTTTTCCTTTTTTATTCACATCTGATTTTACTCCGCCATAGGTAGGTAGATACCGTGTTGTGTTGTGTGATAACTGGAAATGTCGCACCTCACCTGACGTCACATTACCTGCCCTCCGACATAGCGTTGTCTTTGTATCATGCAAATAGTTAACGTTCTTGATTCTTTCCCATGTACTTTCGTACTATTTTCAAGGATTTTTTTTTACTGCACAAATTAAACGGCTAATTACTTTATATTACACAATGTCATAAATATTCAATATTTATGATAATGAATATTGAATATTTATGATACTGTGTAACATAAAGTAGTTATGTATTTATTTAATAACAAGCATCTGTAAAAGCAGCGAATAGCAACATGTCCGGAATTATTGAACAAAAATAAATTATATATAACTTGGACCGAAATAAATAATTATCAGTGGTAATACCTGTTTCATTACAATTAATTGTTCTGGGCAGTTACAACAAAATTTGGAATTATATTTTGATGCTAAATCCATAATAATAAAAATGTATCTCAATTTATTATTTTGCATTCAATTTTATAAGAGTTGAATAGTATGGGACACTGGGCAAATAACTAACGTTTATATGTATTTAACATGCGCTGTATAATACTATACCCTTATAACAAACAGTAGTGTAAACAAGTCCTTCACTTTAGTAATTTCTCCCGGAAACCTGAAACCTTTCCTTTCCATCAAATATACATTTGCCTATCACATCGCTGCTACAAGCAGCCATACCTACCCAATTTGCAAACTTTCATTTTTGCTGTTCTTGAGTCCCATGCAGTTTTATTATTTAAAGCCCACCTTTCAAGAGAAATTTGCTTTTAATATATTTCTTGTTCTCCGGTCACAAATTGCGAAGTATAAAGAATGGGGTGAATTTCTTGAAGCTAACATTTTTTATTTCAGTTAGAAACTGCCATCAAAAAGGAAGTGTGACATATGGATTATCCTGAAAATGGAAGGGGTAACAGTTTTATCACTTATAGACGGAGAGCTGACTATGTAGGGGTATGTGTTCCGACATTGTGTTGATCAGGCTATCAGAAGACACCCTGGAAGCATAATGCGAGAGTAAGGGTCAAACAGGTAAAATTTTCATTTAAAAAAAATATAAGCTGTGATACTAATGTATTGTAGTGTAGGAAAAATGGAAACACCCAGTATTATGGTAGGTATACATGTTTAAAATAAACAATTATAGAAGTAAGCAAATTAAACTAGGTTATTTATAATAAGTTAGCACTAAGGTTATATCTTGCTGAATAAGGATTTGTTAATTATATGCATGTCTTAATAAATAAAACAGATTGAGATCTATTATAAAGGGGCAAGGTTGTTTCATTTAACCATCAAGAAAAACCCCATATTCACCCTTTACTACACTGAAAATTTACAGAACGGTCAAAGACATCATAAGTAGGAAAAAACTCGCCAGAAGAGTGAGTGGAAGGTAGGCTCGCCGGAAGGCGCCAATCATGCAAAAAATTCTGCAACGTTTATATGACCACGAGTCTGGGAATTCGTATACTTATTTTTTAATTCAAAATAAGATTAGGTGCAAAACGCCAGAAGGCTAGGTAGAAAAACAAGAGGGATAATTCCGGTACTGAGAGCGTCCGTCGGCACCCCCCTCGATCGATCACTTTTCTTTGTATTTTATATTTCTGGCGATTTTTCATCATAATTCGAGGTTGTATTACAGGTTCATTTTGAAACATTTTTTAAGGATTTTACTGACTCATTTAGGAGTTCTACCTGATG
>CAXKVY010002853.1:0-17959 GCA_964058915.1 Tetropium fuscum | reverse complement strand
CGCGTTTCTACTACCTAGATAACGTCAAATGCTCCTATTAGTCTCTTAGGGACTTTAGTTAAGACGATGTTTAACGCGTTACGATGTTTTTAGACCGCGATATCACCATTAATCATAATAGAATGTAAGGGAGAGATAGTTGATATTTTGTTTTTTGCGTGTATGATTATTGCTGGGTTACTCTAGTGTTAATAGCGATAATATTATTTCACAGTGAATCAATCCAAATTTAATAAATATGATACATTTTACTCATATAGTATTATAATGTTATGCGGACCTTTATTATGCGGAGTGCGCATCCAACCAAACGATTGACAATTTTTAAAGTATTTTCCTGTTAAAATAATAATAAATCAAGAAATTTAACAAAAAAATAAAACCGACATCAAAAAATCTATTCTAAAATACTGCATTAAAAAGTAAAAAATAATTACGTTATTCACTCTTACTTGGAATGCAATTAATTTATCGGGCCAATTACTGTGATTTTTGGAGTCGGTGCCAGCTAAGGTTAACTAACGTGTTCACTTACAATTGAATACAACTGCCTAAGGCGACACCACAATTACAAATAAACCTAAATTCAAACTTCTAGTCGAATACAATTAGAGATTTATACCTACGCTACTTCGTCATACGTTTATAAACCTTGGCTGGCACCGACTCCAAAAATAACAGAAATTGTATATTAGTTCAGTTTTTTAGAAGATTTTTTGAAGTCGGATTTGTTTTTTTGTTAAAAATATTTTATTATGTATAGGCCAGAGTTTTGCTTCTGTCCATTCATTTGGCATCTCTTCATTTTTAATTTTAACTGATTTCTTCTGATTTCCTCTGTGTAAATAGTTTCATTGTGAAATTATCAGTTCCTGGACTTATAATTTTTCAGTTTTGAACTGATTTCTTTAATATCTTCTTACTCGGGGCTAGTACAAAATTTCTTTCCTCTTCTATAGTGATTGTGGTTAAATATTCTTTTCATATTTTCAGAACTTTTTCTTTTTCCGCAACAATTTTTCCATTTTTATCTTTATAAGTTGGTCTTGGTTGTAATAACTCTCTTTTCTCATTCTTCACTCCCTGGTATAGGTTTTTAATGTCATCATATCTGTAACTGTCTTCTATATATTCTAATACAACTTCATAACTTTTTCTTTTCTTCGTTCTTAACACAATTTTAATTGTCTTTCTTTGTTCTTCGCAGTTCTATTGTGCATAATCTGTTCCTTCCTTTACCATATTTTGCCTTAGTTATCTTTTAACTGAAGCGCTATTTTGCATTCTTTACCCAACCATACTTATTCCTCCTTAATTTCCTTATTTCATTTCTTAACTGCCGTTTCTATATTTGTTTATATTTCGACCCGTGTACCTTCCACAGTTTTGATTTTCTAGGTGCCATCCTAGGTTCTCTACTTAGCTTGTTTTCATGTTTTAATTTTTTCCCTTTATTTTATTCCAATTGGAGTTCATCGAAGAACAACTGTTGCAGTAAACGATGTTTTCCTTGCAGCCTCAGCTAGAAAATTGGTTGACATTGGTACTCAATTTTCAGAGTAGTGCAACAGATCAGGCAGAGTGCAGGGTAGAGTTCGTCACCGGATGTGAGACTAAATACCCCCCATCTGACCAATAGAAATTTCACCAGTTCCACGACCTAAGAAAAAATATCAGAGGACGGAAAGCTTCTTTTGCTCCAGTGATAATCAGCTGCCCATATAAAACGGTATTGGAGATTTCGATCTCTACATATCTTGGGCAGAAAATGATTCCTTAGGATTCACTTGGGGCACAGCTGACGAAAAAGATCTTACTAAGTATCAACATTTGGCCGTGGGAGTATGTGATCAGCCGGTTCAGCCGGTTCAGCCGGTTGTGATCAGCTACTGGTACTGGAGTAGCTGTAAAAGATCAAAGACCAAGCCTGTTGATTGGTTTGATGCTGATCAAAATGTTCCATGAAGCGTTTCTTCAGCGTTCTCAGAATAGTATAAGATGATGATGTTTTGCGACCAGCATTGGATTTTTAATTAATTAATTTGTTTTTTAAATAGTAGAAATATTATTAACGATATTAAGTTCTTAATGTGGAAAAAAGAGATCTGCTAAGACCTGTAAAGAAATTAAACATGTCATATTAGTGAAAATGCTTTGAAAACAAGGTATTTAATGGGTCTCCCTATCCTTCGTCTTTAAATAGAGATTACAGGCTTCCAAGTGAAACCAAACGTCAATAATGTCCCATCAAAAGAATATTTCTTTGCTTCGCGAACTAAACCTAATTAATGCGAAACAGTTCGAAAACTAGTAACACCGCGATACATCTACGCATCGCTACCCTTTCTTGTTAGCAAAATAAATTTTTAGCTCCAATAACATCTTATTAATGATAAATTAGTGAAAATTATAACCATCAGCCTCATCACAGAGCAGTTAGTCTTGCTCGCTTTTAAGTTAAATGGTTTTCCACTCCAATAAATTGCGCGACGCGTGCTTTTAAGATCCTTATATATTTCGCTGGTGAACAAAATGAAACTTTGCTTTGACATTATGAACTCCTTTCTCTTTGCCAAAGGTGTTCACTAATATAAATTATCCCTCTTCGTAAAACAAAATTAACACTGGCGCTCCCCACGTATCTAGCAGAGAACAGAGGCGCAGCTTACGCGTGGCGTTCGGTCGCGATAGAGACGAAAGACTTGCTGTAAAATTCATCAAGATGAAGAACAGTTAAAATAAGATAGATGGGACCGCCATTTTAGCTACGTATTTTGCTGCCGTGCATTTCATTGTAGAAGTAAAGTGAGTCGTGCGAAGCCATCACGGCTTCTTGTTTATTTCCCGGCATATTGTTAACGAAAATTTCGCTGAGCGAGCACATTAAGTGTTGCTCAAAGTAAAATTACGTTCCTTCAACTTTCCCGAAACTGAGAAAATTATGCTCAAGTATGGTGGCTCGAGAGATGCCTGCCATGTAATAATATTCGTCTAATAGGTGCATTGAATTTCTCAACTTTTTCACGTAAACGTTATTAAATTGCTCGAGAAACTCTCAGAGATAGCCGCAATATCAGAGCTATTCTTGGGAAATTGCGAAATTGGTACAAAGTTTCATAAAGTCTCATACTACATAAAAAAACATTTTATATAAACTTCTATTGATGAATATATCGATGAATGATATTTCATCAACATAAATTACAACAACTTTTAGGCGATGCAGAGGATGAAATTGATACAAATGAATATGGTCGGGGATTTACGAAATTAGTTGTGATGATTGTAATCAAAAATATGTTGAGCAAACGAGACGATCAATTAATTAATACAAGGTTAAAAGAGTATTTTGCTCATCTAAAACATGGAGGCAGACAAGTCTAGTGTTACCCAACATGCTTTTGAGAACAATCATAAAATAAATATTGATAACTTAATATTAGATAAAAATGTAACCAATAGTAGACGGTTGGATGCATTTGAGAGCATAGAAATTTGAAAATGTAAAAATGTATAGGGGAGACTTGGTTGAGATGGCATACTTTTTTATTGACGACATTTTTTCTGGCAAAACTGATTACTACAAAAGAAAAAAAATTATATGTTGTAATAGTTACTACATATTTTGTTTGTATAATAGCAATAATTGAAAATGTGCGCCACAAGACCAGAAAATTATTTTTTTTTAATTCTATTAGGTATGCCATATCGCCTATATAACTTAAGGTGAGATGGCATACTATGCCACCTCACCCATAATGTGAGGTGGGATATTAGATAAGTAGGTACCTATAATATGCAGACACTTTTGTTTTACGTGTTGTAGGATCGGCATGTTGCATTAATATTAACCTTTTTAGCTACAGTTACAATTCAGGATCCATCTGCCAACGATTTGCTGCATTTTATAATACTGTGATACTTGTGATAGTACCAGTCTATTATCGCGTCACTTCCATTTAAACTGTGGTATTACCTCTCAGCGACATAGTCGTGGAAAATGGCGCGCAATAATTTCACAGCTGCAGTTATATGAAAGAATAATACCTACCAATTACTACTATTAATTGTACTTGTTTCTAATTAATACTTAAAAATTGTATTATAAATAATTGTTTCATATATTACATTACTACTACTACTACATGGGCTGCCAAATGAGAGCCGCCATTGACACATCTGTAATATACGATTATTTTATATATAACCGATTCATACTTCCTTAGGCGCGTTTTGCTGCGGAGTGAACATAAGTGAACCGTCACGCGTCACTCTAGGTCGGTGACGCTGAATCGGGTTTACACGGCTCCACTCGACATCAAGCGCGCTCGAATTAGTGCCGCACTAAATCGTGTAGGTATACTAAATCGAGTACATCAATTTTTACATTTAAACATTGATAAACCTGTATGAACTTTTTTAAAGTACATGTATTTATTTATTGTTAATCGTGGTATAAAGTTTCCGGACCTTACGTATTATATGGCGTCATGTAAGTTGTAGAAAAATGTATATTATATGAATTTACTTGTCTGCACTGAAGCTGGAGCTAAATTGAAATGTACACAAATTACGAATAATTTTGTCTGGAGATTTTAATGTAGAGTTTTCGAAAGTCAAAACCTTTGATTGATTTCTTGAAATCCAAATTTAATTTATGTCAATTATCAGTGTATATCAAATAATCCAAATGAGACCACGACAAAACTTGACGGAGTTTATTTTAAATATTTAAATAAAGTTGTATCTATTAAATACATTAAATAAATACATTAAATAAATTATTAAAATAAAGTATTTATAGCATATTTTAGCTTTCATACGCCTATTGTTTCATTCTTAGCATAGAAGAAGTCGAATCAGAGCAAAATTCCATAATATAATTACTTCACAAATATAATTGTTTGTTTTGTAACTAATATTACTTCACGGGTACAGAGATAAGAATAAATAATGTTATGTAACAATATCAATATTATCTTGTTGTTGATTCACCGAACTAATCCATTATGTAACATAAATGTAATTATATATATATTTTAAAATTGGAAAATTGTTTTCACTTCTATCGTGTGGTCATAACACATAGGTACCCATTTTTTAATTTTTGCAAACATCTAAGTCCAACGACGTTCCCGCCTAAACTGGAATCAGATGTTATAGGTATAAACATATTATGTCCGGAAATGCTTCTAAAACGAGTCAGAATTGAACAGGCCCCAACTTTTTTGGATATCAATTTACCTAATATTTTGATTTAAACATTGCTTCAAAGCATTATAGTATTAAGTATTTACAATAATAGCAATATTGTTCTACCTCGATGTGACGCCTCATTTTTAAGCAAAGTTGATGCAAACATTTTACTGAATTTTAGATTTGGATATTAGATCATTTTGATTATAATTCTCAATTTGGGGATAGATTTGTGTACTACAAATACAAGTTGTGGAGCAGATATTAAATAATGGCCATGTACTTTCATTATCTGTTTAATATAATACGATTTTTTGTGTGCCTACCTTTGAAAAAATAAGTGAATTATACATTACTAATAAAACATCATGTTAAGCAAATCTAACTTCAATAAAAAATAAAAATAACGTACCGAAACAGAAAATTCGATATATATTTTGTTACATAACCAACTAAGAGAAAGTTTAGAGATTAATCTGAACAAATCAAGTACAATGCAATATTACTCAAGTAAACCGTAAAATTAGTTGAGCCTACCTCCTACATAGCCTAGCGCCTCTAATCACATTACTGTTGCCTCGTTTTTACATTACACTTTAGAAATGCAATAATATGTTTATATCAACTTCGCTCGAAAACGGTACCTTTTTTGAATTTTCGAAAGCGAAAACTGGCCCATAATCAGTAACAAAACAAATAAAGTATATATCTTGCAAATGACAGTCAGGTTTATATTACGCAAAAAAAAATCTTCACATGAATATTATCTTCTTTTCCAAATAAGATTTTTAAATACATGTTAATTTCATTTAAACAAAGGAATATATACGAATATATACAAATATATATATCGTAGCAAATATATATAAGTAGCAGTGTCCCGTATCACGCGCCTCACGCGCACGCCACGCCGCACCGAAAGGCTCCCCACTTTCCAAGGCTGCCTGTCGCGCGGGATCACAACGCGTGAGAGGGATAATGCGGATAGTTATCCACGCGCGCCTGAAAAATTTTTTAGCGGTGAGATCATACTTTTTGTTTGCTTCGGTATCATTTATTTTTCTACGTTGCGTTATCGTTAATTCAAATTGTTGCGTTACGTTTTCACTGTTTTCTAGCAGTGAGACTTTTAAGAAATAATTAAGAATCAATGTTTAAGGTCGTTTAGTTTCCTTTTATTAAAATTTGTTCGTTTTAAGTAGGTAATTAAGTTTATAACTTTTATTTGGTAAATATACATCTATGTAAATAAATAAAATTGGAGTCTCTATTTGTAATGTTAAAATAACAGCTTTTTACTAATTGCATATGAAAGTATATACGGTACTTATAACAAAAAAATTATTTTTCAAATTTTTGTCCATCTGTCTGTTTAATATATATATATATATATATATATATATATATATATATATATATATATATATATATATATATATATATATATATATATATATATATATATATATAGTATAGTCTAGTCATTTTAAAAACAACATATAGTCGGATTGTCGGCGTCTTTCTTCTCCGAAGAAACACGTTCGCATTACATTAATAGAAAAGCTCGTCATCTACAGTACAAACAAAGCGGCTCTTTGTATTCCCTAGTATTTAGAGCGACTTCAATTGTCAATATATTCTAGGCACGCTTTTACAAATTGTTTAATTAAATCAAGGAGGCCGGGTGCTCCACTAGCGACTGTCTTCTGACTTCACATCCACCAGCCAGAGCCGCCTGTGTCTTGAAATTAAATTTAAGACTTGTCTGCGAACATTCAAACTACAAATTTGATGGCGCTCTGTTACTTTGGGACTCTACACCGGATTCAATTGCATTATTCCCTCGGGGGTTTCCGGATCCGTAACAAAAGCTTCTTGTAAAGCCAAAATATCTCTAATAACGCGCACCACGGGAAACGGTGATTTTAATTTGGAAAAAGCGATCCAATGGACACAAGACACAACTTTGTTGATAGTATGTCGTACCATACTATCAATAATAAGGTACCTGAAATCAAATAATAAGGTACCTGATCCAAATAAGGCCCACCTTTTTTGTGCCTTATTTGACTAGCCTTATTTGAACACGAGTTACGTGTTCAAACTGTTCAAAAGTTACAGCAATTTTAACTTATGTAATTTAACATTAATTCATGAAACGTACTGTAAGAGGGAAATTATATTTGTTGTAAGTAATTAAAATTTGATTATTTGTATGTTTTTACTTTAATAAGTTTATAGTCAATTCTACTTGACTTTTTATGTTTTTACTTTGATTTTACTTGTATGACAACTTATGTTGTTATATTACAATTTAAGAATTTTGATTAATTATTTTTACTACTCTTTCAATGTTTACTACTTTTATATATAAATTTTCCTCTGGCTAAGCTCAATACCTTCTTCCAAATCGAAGACCTTATCTCAGTAGTCGGTTCAGGAACACTGCTGATACAACGCCCTGTACTCTGCTTCAGTCAAAACACATACAGAAGGGCATTCGCCGGCATCCATATAATTTACTAATTCACTGTAAAAGGTAAGTAGAAGTTGATTTACCTGCTGTCACGGTGTCAAAATATTTTGTTTATAAAATTTATGAATCGATTTCTATAAACTATCTGGAGTAGTAACTGGTCTATAATTCAATAGTGTCGACGAGTCCTTATTATTAAATTGGAGTAACCCGGTGGCGTCTCGTAATAGCCGCAAAAGGCCACAATCTGCGTTTATTATGTTAAAACTGAATTTATTTTAAGGCCCTAAAAAACAACCTACGAATTTTTTGCATTTCTCAATAAAATAGATGGCCAGCACTATAAGCATTATATGAACTTCTATGTATCCATTGATAACTATTATCATACCAAGAATAAGTATTGACACGTTCTTGAAATTTCCCTTGTTATTTTTGACGTTGGTCGCCTATTAAAAAATTGTCGTTATAAATAGAAAGGCGATAGAAAAAAATAATATATAGATTAAAACGAAGGTATATCATCACTGTCTGCAGATTTCCACCATAATAATTATTATTAATTTAAATATTGTTACGTTCACTTTTAGTAGATAACAATTTGAGAATCCATAACTTATTGTAGGTATATTTGACGGATAAAATTGATTTTAAACAGTGACTACGCGTTCCCTTTTGTATGTGTTTAGAAATTCAGGTCGGAATATTACTTTCATTAGCTGATTACATCAATATTGCCACAGCGCATTTATTAGTTTCTTTGTCATAGATTTATCACAAATAAATAGTGCATATCTGTGTCGCCTTATTGTTTTGTGGACATGGGCAGTTCTGTGACGCTAGTCTAGATCGAAAGATCTATGGATTAATTTCCAGGGTGTTGACCTCGTCACTTCCTTTCTGAGCCGAACGCGTGGATGGCATAGTAGTTTTTCATTGTGTTAAAAGTTTAAGTGATTTTCTTGGTTAAATAGCGTATTATGTACGTTCCGATATAATAGGATAATACATTGTGCATGTGTTGATATTTTGGATGAATCTGCACATACCACATTAGTGGGACGAAATAACTTTTATAAAAACATTGATTGACGTAAGCCATTTTGTTTTCTTGAAACCGCGTGTTCATATTTTATTTTGCCTACTTTGTATTCTCTAGAGCCTGCGTTGCGTTGAACTCCCTAGAGTTGATTGAGGGACACAGCTAAGCTATCTTTTCGAAGCCATTCTCCAGCTACTTAGTAAATTTTACCAGATATATATTCATTTGATCCAACTTGACCGATGTAGTCACAGGAGACAACCGATGTAGAGTCACAGGAGAGATCCACATTCCCAGAAGACTTTTGATTTGAAGAAGATTTTTGGTAAACTTTTTTAGTAAACCTAGTAATAAGTATAATGTGTATTATTTTTCTTTTCCCCAAACATTACAGAAAGTGCCAGGGTGTACTCGATACCACAGATAATTTGGGGACTCAGTCAGTGGCGTCCACGGTAATTAGTGACTTCGGTAATCACCGAACTCTTTACTTTGATTTGAATTTTATTTTTATTAAGAGCTGAGCTAGCTTAGGCAAACTTTTATTACCCACTTTAAGTCGCTATTGAATGTACTCCAAGGGGTAATAATTCAGTAGTGATCAGACTAACAGGACATCGGTTTTTTTTTGTATATTTAAATATTACTTCTGTTTTTGTTTTTATTTGGTAGTTCTGATATATATTACAATCCACATAGTTCGAATATTATATTAATATATTCATAAAAATAGAATATAATATAAAAGAAAAATAGAATATAAAAATATAATAGAAAAAATATAAATAATATTTCCCTGTCTGCCTTTTATACCAACTTGGTGTTTTGTATTTATATAGTCATTGTTTTGTTTCGATTTTGTATGTATTTTATCTCCCAGTTTATTTAGAATTTGAGACAAAGCGATTTGAATACTGGACCAATACATAAAGAAAAATATCTTAATTTTCTTTCAGAATTGAAATGTGTATGTAGATAACAAATTGTGATACATCACCTGCGAGGCGATTCTTCCGTTTCATTTCGCATTCGGCTGGTTGGCTTTCAGACGTGAAACAATATAAAAAGAGTACGACCCCAAGCTCCACCGTTATATACATCTAATCTCCACCCCCTCCCCGGCGTCCTCTTGAATACAGCATTCATCCGGTGCGATATCCCATTCCGGGCACGTTATTTTGTAAGCACAACCTTTGTCAGTAGAGAAATACAAAATGGGGACTTAATGCCTAATGGAATAAGCCATTCCTATTCCATTTCTTAAAGCCGCAGCAACGTCGTATTAAATTTTACTACTGTCAAATGCATCTGCGTCTAAAATATAGCCGAACTTTAACTATTTACACACACAAACTTGACTTTCAGAGTTATGGATATATTATGTAGGTGTTCGTTCGAGAAAGTTTCCCGGAAACTCAGGGCTTCTTTATAGATCATTTTCTAGTTAAGACAATTTGAATTATATTTTGATAAAAGTACTCCAGCATCGCACTAAACACAGTAAACATTATGATCATGGAAGATAATATAGGTGACATCAGTGACGGCGTTAAGAGTTTGGGAGCATCTCCGCACAAATATTTCTAATTATTTTAATAATTTTTTTAATAGCAATAATTATTTTATATTTATTGAAAAAAATATAGATATTCGTAGGACCTAGTGCAAAGAAGTTTTAATTAGTTTCAATTTGGAAAATGATCTCTCGACTAATGCTATTTTTGAACATAACCAAAAAAAAACATTAGTTCCGTTATAACTAATTCCACATAAAATTGTCACTGTAAGTATGGTGAAGTATTGATGTTAAATTCAAGTATAAAAATACCAATTTTACCAGTACTAATGGCTTTATGTTTGGGTTAGATAATTTGTGATGTATGATATTTAAGATATATATGAAATTTTTGATATATGAGAAACGTATATTGATAGAGATGCCTAATAACCTTGAAGGTTCTTACTTTGATAATCTTAATCTACAAATTCTTTTGTTGAATGGGCGCCAATTTACAAGTTTGTGAACAATCTTGAAGTTCTATACATTTTTCTTGGTACTTCAGTACAGTCACTTTTGAATTTTTAAGGATTTTGGATAATAAAATCAGGTGAGGTTTAAATTAGACTAATCAATGTAAAAATAGTTACTTATACTTAAATTGACATGGCTTTATACTCTAAAAAAATTATATTTTATTATGATGATTATCTTTTGGATAATTGGCACAGATGATTGTATTAATCAATTAGTGTTAAATTTGATGATTGTTGTTGCTAGAAAAGAGATTTGGTTAACTTTTAAATCAATGTAAATTTTTATTTTAAATGCTCATTGGTTGTACCTAGATGAATAACAAATGTAAAATTTTTAGCTAATGTTATTCTACCTGCGATACCTATCTTAACTTAAATACCAAAAAGGACATCAGATATATATATATATATATATATATATATATATATATATATATATATATATATATATATATATATATATATATATATATATATATATATATATATATATATATATATATATATATATATATATATATATATATATATATATATATATATATATACATATATATATATATATATATATATATATATATATATATATATATATATATATATATATATATATATATATATATATATATATATATATATATAAAATCCTGGGTGACCAAAGAAATTACTTAAACTTAAATAGTCAGAACATATGAAGGAAATGGTGTATTGTTATTACCTTTTTATAAAAGCTATTCCTTTGATATTATAGCACAAAAAAATTAAACAACACATGCACCCACGAACGACACTTTCATCCCGAAGTATGACTCGTTCTTCCTCGTTCTCGATTAATAAACAACTGATAAGACTTTACACACAACGTGCAGGAATTGTCCTCCTTTTTACGTGAGAATAACGTCCTGCTATGTTGATATTTACTTGGTACTTATTCTTTGCAGGCTTTGCAAGGCAAAAGTACCTTGATCCTCTTGAACTTTTTGTTGTATATCTAGTACATGCTATTTGACATGTATTTTCTTTCGAATACACTTACTTTACAAATTTTCCAATTTTATGCCTTAAGTTGATCATATAACTTCTATTGTTATTAATACGTACAAACTTTTTAACATTCACTGGTTTTTGCACTATATTTTATGAAATTTAAAGAGATAATGTTTTACGCGACGACCGTATTAGTGCCGTGGTTGTAACTCTTAGCGTTATTCATTCGTAGGGAAGGTAGTCGAGTTTTAGAAACAAAAATTAAAATATAAAAAAAAATATTTTCTGGTTTCGTTCCCTACTACTAAACAAATACGTACTCTCCAGCCAATAACATTTCATCACTAATTATTAATTTTAAAATTACCCTACAGAAATTGATTATATCTAATCACTATGCATAACTATGCTTTTAGTATATTTTAAGTCACGTCACTTGTGGTATTCCCTTGCTCCACTTTGGACTGGCTTGGAGAACATATCACAAGCGACTTGGTTCGTAGCTAGATCAGCACTTATAATCTCGACACCCTATGTATTTATTTATATTATTAATGGATTAGACATAGTTTAATAAGTTTCTATGCTCGATAATTAAAGCTGTGACTTGTCGAATGGTATTGATATGCTGATTTTAATTTTGTGGTTAATTTTAAACTAGATATTAATAAATAAAAAATTGACCAATTATCGTGGAGTCTTGGCACCTACGTGTATCACGCTGTCTTTATCTGACTTTGGCGAGCATTCTTCGCCTTCTTGTGCTTTTTTCCGGTACATATGACCTGGATTGTTTACATTTTAGGTAGATTATAGGTAGACATTTTAGTTAGAATACAAAATTTCTTACGTATCATGTATAGAAAAATAAAAGTTGTTAATGTTATAACTAAACATATTTGTAAATAATCATGTTATATAATAGATAGTAGACATAGTGAAGGTGTAACGATTCTAAACACAAAAAACTCGATAAATAAAGTGAGAAAATGTACATGGAATAGACAGTAGTATAGAAAATGGAACATAGACTTTATTCTAAAAAAGGAATGAAGAGAGCAGAAAAACAAAAAAGGGAAACCAAGGAAGAATAAAAATAATAATTTTGGAAAAAAAAACAAGAAACGGATAGCAGATAGAGATTTGGAAGGAGTGTTGCAGAGAAAGGCGAAGAGAGAAAATAAGGATCGTAAATTGGAAATATAAATTTGGAAGCAGTTTGCAGAGAGAAAAAGGGGAGAAGAATATTAAAGGAGTTATTGGTTTGCATGAGGCCATATGGATGGGACATGCTGAAGTTTGTTAAAGGTTAGACGGACAAGGGCGAGGTGTGAAAGTGGGAGTGTATAGAAGCGACATTTAACAAAATAAGGTACCTTATCATATTATTCGTATGTAAGTCATGACTATAAAACAATTTTAAATAGTTCAAATATATAATATTTTAGTGAAACCCATTCGGACTTAAAACCTCAAAATTTCTACAAATGTCAGATATGTCAACAATTTTATATTAGGTTAAGTAGAGGATAGACATTTTTTAATAGTATATTTAATATCATTTTCCCTTATCCACCATACAACCATATTTTTATTTGAACATATACATATATCTATAAGATAGTAATCATTGAATTTGTTTGAATACATTTGTTAAATTGATATATATTATCCTTCTCTATGCGGTGGATTGCATGGTCTTCTCACAGCTTATTTCTACATCATCCCACCACTGAGATAAGTACGTAGGTATATTGATTAACTGACCACAGCCGGAGCATAAGGTATTAAAAGGTATACTTATATATAAATATATAAAATTTTCAATTAATAAAATTAAATTTACCCAATACAAAAATAACATTATAATATATATATATATATATATATATATATATATATATATATATATATATATATATATATATATATATATATATATATATATATATATATATATATATATATATATATAACATTTCATTCTAAATTAACAAAAAACAAAGACTCCTAAATATTTAGGAACAAGTATCGAATGAAGTAGTGAGAATTAAAAACCATAAAAGTAACAGTTTCGGTTTGTAATATCCCACCGAATAAAATAAGTGAATTTTATGTACGAAGGAACCATAAATTAAAGCTGTCACATGAAAATTAGAATTGATGTACCCCGGTCTTACATTAAAAGTCGGAAGAATCACCCTGATAATTCCTGAGAGCGGTGTCGGCGCTTCCAATGTACACCCTCACAGAAGGTTATCCCGAACGCGAAGCGATAATTTAAGGGAGGAAACAAAAGCAACCTAAGATGCAATTAAAATTCTGAGATTTCCATTGGCTGTTCCGCATGCAACGAATTTCCTCCTTAAATACTAGAAAATAAGTCCGACATTTCCACCAAGCCTTTATAATGTTAGGTCTAGCATTTTGCTTAATGTTTCCCATTTATAAAGTATGTCTAGGAGTTTTAAAACCACACGTCAGGAGTTGGAAAGAGAGGAGGACATGAGCAGTGAACAGCTCAGACGGAGAGGGCCGTAGACTTGATAAAATTCGGAGAGGAAAATGTGTATACTTCGCGTTATTATACAAACAGAACTTTAAGCAAAATACATAGTAATTTTATGTATCCAGCGAAAATGTAGCTTTCTGCAAATAAGTCTGGTAATTTGGTAAGGAAATTACTGTTTATTCTGGGAAAGTTTGTTTCTCTACGTTAGGTTATCCAACCTGCTTTAATGTCGAGCTAAGGATAACTCGAGGATAGTACACAAAAAGTCTCCTTCGTGTTTATGTGTGAATTTTAAGCGGATCATTATTTTAAAACATGACGCTAGTTATTCCTGATGCCTCTCCATTTATACGAACCCTAAAATTGAATGGCTAATAGCATAATGAATAAAGAACAAGAAAGAGCAGTAATTAACGAAGAGTTTTATTGAGTCGTCTTAGTATAGTACGGGGTTGTCTCTTAAAATTAACACTCCCTTATCGATTTTAGACGAGCTTTTATATTCTGAAGATATTAAAAATGGCGAACTTAGGCTAAGGCTAAGTATTTTGACTACGAGTTAGCTCCCTATATTCTTTCGAAATGGATGTCAAGGATGTTAGTATATTAGTTAAATAATTTTTTTTACGTCATTGATGGATTTACTTCACAGATTAAATTGGATAAATCGGATGAAAACATTGGCACAAAAACAATGAAATTATCAAAAGAAAGCAGCAACTAACCATGCCAAGTTATAAGCAAAAATGCAAAATTTTGCAAAAAATCGGAATTTTGACCTTTTATTTCATTTTATTTCAACATTTTCTTCGATGAGAAATTCAATTGTTTCATATAAAGGTTATCGAAATTTTGCTTCGTTTGCTAGATATACTGAGAAAACTGAAATGGGTGCTTTATCACCCCTGTCTCCAATTTGCACCCTCTAATTTAATAGAACTCCGCATTTATTAAAGAAGAAAAACTTCTTTAATTAACCCATTGACCGATTCCTGCAATAAAAACCCGTGAACGTCTTAGTTCCTTTTTATATGACATAATCAATAGCCTGAAATAAAAACAATGATTTGTAACATTGTTTTTAACGACAATATATTACTCAATAAATTATAATATTAACAGAAGTGAAGTACATCACTTATGTATTATTAAAGCCAAATAATAAGGTAATTATAATAATTATTAAAAATGTGTAGGGTCATTTTTATGGATGTCTTCCACATAATTAATTATTGTCCAAGTTAATATTAAGCTGCATATTCGGTTAGAAAACGATACTTGAAATTATCACATTACCCGTCCCGAAAATAGGTACAAAAACATATTCGGCAACCCTTTTAACATATTTCAAATAAATTATTCTTCGCCCCAATATAAAACAACGCAAAACAACCCTTAATATGAAACCGCTAGGGGTCGGAATCCCCTAAAAACTTCAAAACCCTGGTAGGATTTGATAAAAGTGGTCCTAAGTGGTAATTTTCTAGCGGTTACACACTGCAAATGAAAAATTACCTCGTTGTTTGAAAAACAAGGAAAAACCGGACCACCTGCGGGTAGGACAGAGTTGGATACTGCGTTGAGTAGGTTGTTAACTTTCCTGGGTGTTTTTAACGTGAAAAATAGCCGACACTTTTAAGTTAAGTGAATTTTAAGCGGGGACGATTACGTTACATTATTTAGTTGTCAGCCGGGTTTATTCACGAGAGCTGAAAAGTGAAAGAAGAATGTTTGTTTTTTTTCACTTGTACCGCGACAATATACGAAGCGTTAATAACAGATAAATATTCATACAATAAATGCACACTGCTAAGAATAATTAATAGAATTGTTAATCTAATATTTTCCTTATTATACGTTTTTTCTTAATAACCATTTAATAATTGAGAAAATAACGAGTAAAAACAAATTAATTATTCAACAATACTTATTTCATTCAAAACACACTGCAACTGAAAAAAATATCTAACGAGTATATTTTTTTTTGGAAATTTGTATATTATAGTGAAAACAAAAATTAAGACACGGTATCGAATTATTACTATTATTATGATATAATTTATCAATCTCCATCGACTCTGAAACTGTATTCATTATTATTCCTTCTTTCTGAAACCTTTTTCGTTTTTTTCTCAAAGGTTGCATTAAATTTAACAAATAATGAGCTCATGCAGATTTCCTATATATACTCCAATATTTACTAAATATTGTTTTTCTTTTTTCCACTTTTTTATCTGTAATTTTGGACACCTACAATTAAAGATACATTTTTTACAAGGATTACTCTTTTACATTACTCTTTCTTTTTCTTGATTTCCTCTTCAATTTTTATGAGGAATTTCTGTATTTCTTGCGGATTTTTTAAGCGCTTTGTTTCCCTTTTTTAATACATCATTAGGAAATTCTCCATCGGTACCAATATACCTGTTAGTATATTTATATCTTCTGGCTCCATTTTAGAAACTTCCTCGTGGTCCAAATCTGCATTTGTTTCCTCTTCTTCCATTAAATATTGTTTTTCATGTTCAGTTTCTACAATTGCTTTTCCAGGTTCAATTTGTTCCTTCATGTAATTCTGAATTTTTGTTAGGTATAGAAATTAATGTTTCAGGACCTTGCGTTTCTATGGTAATTCTTTCTTCAAGTACACTCAACATTCTATCACATGCAATTTATATATCGATATTGTTTTCTTGAAATTAAAATTCGTTCAGCATTAATAATAACAGTACGTGATTGGCTGACAGTTGAGTACAATGTTTCAGGAAACACTTGTAAATGGAAATGTTGTCCCATCAAACACCATCACGCATTACGCGTGTTTCCATGTATAAATATCCCCAAAGACATTTAATCGATACATACAAGTAGTGTTTAAGTAAAGAGAGTTGCGAAATGTAGTCCAACGTGACCACCACGCATTACGCGTGTTTCCCTGTGTAAATATCCCCAAAACATTGTAATTAGTAATAAGTGTAGTGTCTAAGTATGATAAGCAAGTCAAGACTTTATGTGTAACCCGTGTAATAATAGTTGAAAATCAAAAGACATTTTAAATAATGCAAAAAGACCGGAGTTCGTAAAAGGCACTGAAACAGGTAGCCACGTTATAATATATCTGAGAAAAGTTTAATAAAATTAAAGTTAATTATTGAAATTTTGGGCATGATAGTAATTACACGTGTTTCCAAGAGATTAGTAGTAGTTAATAGGTTTATGGTGTCCTATACGATGGTTTTCGTCGTATCCAAATAAGGACCTCCAAGCAATAAATCAACATCTCAAAAAGTTTGTATATTTTCAAGAAGACGTCCCAGTAATTCCACAAGTATTGTTCTTGATTCCGACTCGCCGAAAAAGTGTTTTTCGAGGCAGTTCACCTACCGAAGACGCCTTGCAGTTTTTCCACTGAGGAATCGATGTCTAACATTGTTCGTCATTAATGTCTAACATTGTTCGGCAATGATTTTGCTGTCACATGTTTTTAGTAATCTAAGGTGTGATAAGTTGTCTCAAGGTAGATTAAGTTTTGTTTTTGTTCAATGTTCATGTATTACCAGTAAAATATCAATATTTTTTGTAGAAATTAATGTCCTGGTTAAATGCAAGCCAATCTTTTTTTATTCCAGAATAAATTCAATATTAACAAAAAAATCACACATCAAACAATATTTAAGAAGTTATAGCTTTGACAAAAAATAATATCTTCTGG
>CAXKVY010002852.1:0-31008 GCA_964058915.1 Tetropium fuscum | reverse complement strand
AATAGTGAAATCATCATCGTGAAAAGTTATCCAGTACGTCCTGGGTAAGCTTCAGTGTGTTTTCAAGGTGTTCCATCGTATACGAGTAGGATTAAATAAATCGTAATACAAGTAGGAGTAAGAAGAAGGTTCCAGTGTTCCAGAGTGGCGAAAATAGGTGGATATTGTGACTAAAGCAGCTTAACGTAAAAAAACGTAGATCTAGATTCTCGACGCCATTGCCGATCGAGAGTTGCCGCATTCCGACGATAGGGAGAGGTCCAGCATCGTAGCGGTAGTACGACACAGTACGGTACGGTACGGTCCGGTGGTTCACTGCAGTGCGTGTGTGTTTAATATTATTACAAATATTATAGTTATAGATGACGTGCTGGAGGCCATTGATGAAGGTACCGCAATGCATGCCACATTGTGTGACCTTACCAAAGCGTTTGATTGCGTCAACATTGACATCTTGCTGAAAAAACTTGAATACTATGGCATTCGCAACAGTTCATTAAACCTTCTTGGCTCATATCTGGCTGGTAGGCAACAGTATGTCAGTGTTGACAATGTTGAATCGCGTATGCTTCCAACCTTTAATGGCGTGCCTCAAGGATCCGTTTTGGGTCCGCTACTTTTTCTTATATATATAAATGATTTACCAGTCAACATTCGAAATAGCAAGTGTATCCTATTTGCTGATGATACCACCTTGTTAACCCGAGGCGACGGGAACTTGAGTATGAGTAATCTAAGCACAGCTGAAACTTGGTTTTCAGCTAATTTATTAAAATTAAATGTCGCGAAAACACAAAACCTAACCTTTACCTCCGATAAATGGACACAATCCAAATCAGTATCTTTACTTGGGGTTAGACTTGATACTAATTTAAACTGGATATCTCACATTGATAATATATGCTGTAAACTCTCGTCCCAAATATTTGTTATGAGACAGATAAGACCTTTCGTTGACAATAACATTATGAAAATAGTATACTTCTCCTTAGTGCACAGTCGCTTGACCTATGGAATTGCCCTGTGGGGTAATGCTAGTACTGCGCGGAGAGCGTTTATTTTACAGAAGGCCGCTATTCGCCTCATAGCTGCGGCTCCTAGAAGCTCTCCATGCAAGGACTTATTTATAAGGCTCAGGATTTTGCCGGTGCCCAGTATATATCTGTTGGAGTCGCTGATGCTGATCCACAAAAATCAATCTAAATTCGTAATACACTCTGATATTCATCACTACAATACCAGGCAAGCGGGTAATCTTGTAGTACCTTTCTCTCGGATAAACCTAACAAGAAATAATAAGCTACCCACTAGTCTATATAACAATTTTAAGAATTATTTTAGACGTGATGATATAGGCCATATGTCTGACAAACAATTTCACTCATTCACAAAAAAATTTTTACTTACAAAGTGTTTTTATTCCATTGATGATTTTTCGTCTTGTTTTAATTAGTTTACTTTTTATATGTACCTACCTTTTTAATTGTATTGTTTAAATTGTATTCTTGACAAATGTTATGACCCGAAATGTACAACCATTGTATATCAAAAAAGTCAATAAAGCATATTATTATTATTATTATTATTATTATTATATTATTAAATAACTAAAAAGGTAATAACAAAATTGAAAACTTTTTAATAATTATAAACTTTAATTGTATTTTGTTGTGTATTTATATACACCCATTTAATATTTGTTTTGTTAGTAGCTGTTTTAAAAATCCCATGTATATTTTAGTAATACAATTTTGATAGGATGTCGAAGGGTAATTTTCTTCTGAATTTAAGAAAATTTATTTCATCACCATTTAAAATTTGTTATCATAAAATAAAATTTCTGTGCTCATCAATTTAAAACTTCTTAATCCACTACAGATAAAAATTTTAAATTAAAAATTTATTTCAAAATCAATGAATATTTTACAAAATATAATTTTTATAAGCAAGATACTAATATTTTGTATCCTCCTTAGAGAACAATAGAAATTTCATGCTTAAACATTAAAATTAAAAATAACAAGTATTCTTTGATAGATGATAGAATCGAAAGTGTTCACAAATATTATTGTAGACTGGTGCCCATTTACCTCTCTGCATCACAATGTTACGGCTATTACATGGAAAATGGTTGTAAAATTCCGTTAACATACGAATAAAATTGAAAAAAAAACAGGAAGTAGCTGCATTTCATAGCGAAGCATAATATAAAAGCTTTAATAGATATTGCCGTTTCAGCAACGTTTGTTTTTGAACGCATATTTGTTATGATCCACAAAAAAATCAATCGCTTTAAACTCCTGGAAACTGCAATTAATTTCCACATTGAAACATCGATTTCAAAATTAACCGTTCCTGCAAAGAAATATGTGCCTCAAATGAATTGTTAATTGCACTTTCTATATCATAATCTATATTCCCGATCCGACTAGCCCATTATGAAATTACATCTAGACACGAAACTCGAGTTCAAAACTAACTATTTTTAAAAATGAACATAAATTTATTGGCGTACTTACCGTATCTAATGGTCCATTTAATTTAACCTACGGAGCATACATCTATATATTGTATTCTGCTGTTTCAAGATTTACTAAGTATTTATTAAAAAAAATATATAGGATCAAAATAATTTTCTTTCCACCTAAGTAAGCAATTTCAGGCATTCTCTCTTAGACGCTTATGAATTCTGCTATATAGTATAATAAAAATTAGTTTAATTAAAATTGAAAACAGAGATGAGAGTAATTCGGAAAAAAGGCCTGAGCCAAGCCAGTATAAAATCGGGCTCGAAATAATAATTGCAAGCACACCAATGAATAAACTACTGACTCATGATAAGACAAAGGATGTACTGACAGAGTTCCTTTCCGACCAGACCAGAGTCTTCAATTCGGTGTGACATATGGGACAAGGCAGGAAGGACAAGGCAGGTTCATCACATGGTGCTGATGTATCGATCTTTCAAGTACCCAGGAGGAGGCGGACACCAAGATCATACTACACTACTACACGCTGCGTACTTAGCATAGAAAGCAACCAAAAACACATGTATTTTCACCTGATACTGATGTTGTTTATTACTAAGGCGATATCTCCAGCTTACACCAGAGTTTGGAGTTTTCCTTGGTCATGGTATGAAAAGGTGTGTTCAGCTAGCTTCAATTTATAAAGCACTGGGGCCACTAAAGGCCTCTACACTTGCTGGATTACATGCACTTTCAGGAGCAGATGTAACGGGATTATTTACCAACAAAGGGAATGTAAAGTGGTGGAAAGCATCAATTCAGAGCTATTAGAATCTTTGGCAAGATTGAGGCCAACTATTTATCTCACTAAAGATGTCAGAGCCAGCTTGGAAGCATTTGTTTGTCAGCTATATATCCCCAAAACAACGCTGACTGATATAGGAACTGTAAGATGGTTATTGTTTACACAAAAACAATGTCAAGGCGAGAACTCCCTCCAACAGAAACCTTCCCCTGCTTTGAACCCAGAAACTCCCTGCTTTGAACCCAGCTTTGTTAAGGCCTCACCTTCAGGCTTTTGAATGAAATCAGGACCTTATTCAGCATCCCGTTTAATTCAATTCGATTATTATTTTTTAGTTGTTATGTCTGTACTATATCTGTACTTATGTCTGTACTTAAGCGAGATTACTGTTCACACAACACCTTTTAATTTTTGGTACCGCTCTCATTTGAAAATGTAAACTTTTTGAGAAAGTGGTAGGTCTTACAATAATATTGGTAATAATGAATAATTGAATTATATACATTTTTTGTATAACTTTTTTTATATAAAATGTACGGTTATTTAGATAATGGGAACACATTTTGGCAACGGCGATCATTTTGTTTCTGTAGGGTCTTATCCAAACGAGCCATTTTTGAGAGTGCCACCATCGAAATTATGTTTCTGCAAGGCGGAACGAAAATATTGAGAACACTCCCACACTTCCATCACCAAGAAGCCCACATTTGTACATTTGACAGCAGCCTATTAGCCGACAAACGCCACACAGGTGGTCATAAGGAAATCAAAATTTATTTAGTTAACTTTCAAATGCGGTTCGGTTTCAGTGTTTGACTTGGAATGATCGATAGTAGAATCAAATCCCAAGTAGATACTTGGGATTTCTGCAAAATGAAATTGATGATAGTTTATCTGAATTACCTGTCTATTTACGACAAGGAATGTATTTCCAACAAGATGATAGTCCTCCTCCAATTCAAGGATAGTAACTGATTACTTTCAACAGAGATTAGGAGAAAACGTAATTTCGACGAATGGTCCTGTGAAGGTCACCTAATTTAACACCCTTTGATTTCTTTGTGCAGGGTCATTTAAAACATTATAAAAAACATAGCATGTTGAATTTGAATTGTAATGTTTTGTGTTCATCTGTTGTATTATAAATTCAACCTTCGAAAATTCTTTATATTTGTATTTTTTAATTTAATTTTTTTAATTTTGATTGAATTTATCGCACATTTTTATACAACATATGAGTAAATTCCTTAGTAACAGCACTAGAAAATGGTACAACGGTACCAATATGGTTTCTTTTGAAAAATTTAGTATTGCCCAAAAAACCATTTTAACGAACTTTATTGGCTCCTAAATCACGTTCTTAAGTATTTTTGATGGGATTTTAATTTCTCTTTCGACCAGTTTCTCTTCTTGGAACAATGGAACATCACCTCGTTGGAATAAGGCTATATGTTATTCGAGGAGGTATAATAGGAACGGAAGAAACGCATATGAATCAACAGTAATTTGATTATTTGGGAACATCCACGAACGCTTCGTGATTCAGATCCCTTCGGAATAACTTTACAAATTTAAATAGCCGCAAATTAGGCAAAAAAATGTAAATGAATTTATTACACAGTTCCGTAAGATGTAGCGCACACAAATGAGCTTTTAGCTAAACCCTAATTTTCTAATTGAATAAATTAACTGCCTTGAACATTAACCCCAAAATATCTTCCTAGGTTTTCATGGGATAAATTAGCTTTTTAATAACATTTACCTTAAGATTCATAGACCATTCACAGCTTTGTTTCGACGTGCGAAGAACATTCACCGCCCTTTAAAGTTTGCATAAGTTAGGGCTACGCCATTACCATAGCTGCAATTAGCGAATGAGAACGGAATGTAAACTAACTTGCAAGCCTTTGAGGCGGCTGACTGCAATTAGAATTATAAAAGATAATATGACAGGAAAAAGCCAGCGATACAGAAATAATAAAGAATCCTCGGAGTAATGATGCCTGCTTTGTTAGTCGAGTAGCAGCTTTACATGGGCTTTAAGTGCACGCAATTGCATACTTTCCTTTGGTGCTAACTGGAAATTGCCGTTTTGTCTACTACGTTACACTTAATTTTCAGAGTGTGTAATCATTTTTCTTTGTATAATTATATATATATATATATATATATATATATATATATATATATATATATATATATATATATATATATATATATATATATATATATATATATATATATATATATATATATATATATATATATATATATATATATATATATATATATATATATATATATATATATATATATATATATATATATATATATATATATATATTTTGTCATATACCTACAAGATTATAAGCAGCGAAACGCGATATAAGTACTTTTATTTCCAAGGCACCGCGACTTCGCGGCCAATCCTTTATATATTTTTTTAATACTACTTGCATTAGTTCGCTGTGGTGATTAACTTTGCACAACTTGCGTATATTTACTTTTGAAGGATAATTTAATTTTTGACTTTGACATTACTTTTTGAGAGATCGAATTGTCATTGAATTTTTCATGCATTTTTATTGTTCTAATCAGTGATTTTATTTAAAATAATAATTTGCGTTTAGTTTACCTGAAGTGTTATTAATTAAACTTGTGCTTGCCACGTGCCTTGACCATTAGCCCTAACCTTAGGTAAAGAATCACCGTTGGTAAGAATTAAAAATTATCTGTATTTCAATTTGTCTGAATCCTAAGGCCTCCGAACGCACGCCCTACGTGTTCTGAGCTAGTTAGAACCAGCTGCCTAAGATTTTCCGCTGGTGGTGCCGCCCACTTATTTCTAAATTTAACTTTTTTAATAATAATAGTAATTACGTAATTGATTAGCTAATTTATTTATGATTCTGGAGACGGGGCAAAAGTAAATCTCCATTATTGATTAATGGGTCATAAGTAAACAATATATATATTTTGTGAAAAGTAATCTTGGGTTTGTAGCATTTCATTACATAGAAATAAGCAAATAGACGAATAAGAAAGAAAACACACTTACCAGTGTTATATCTGGACACACATACGGAAATGAACCACTATACACATGAAAACGAACCACTTAGAAGTTGTACAAGTTCTTTCACCTTTCTTGAGGATCTTCAGAGTAGTATACGAAATTATATACTAATAAACAAATTAATCACCATTATTTATCAAGAATATAAATATCCCAATACAAAGCGCCCATGTTTGGCTTTTATTGAAAAAAACCGGTGAAAGCACGTTTTTTTTTAAAATATGACGATGTAAAGATAAAAAAACACAAACTTTGGAAGTGATGAAAGTCCGTAAAATGTCGAACATCGCCATTTTCTATGTAGAATTGTTCACTCAATTAAACCTATATATATATATATAGTATATACTATAGGGTATAATTGAGTTTCACCGAGATATTCATTAATCTTGTTAATTTCGCTTCACTAAAAATAATTCAGTAGGTACCTATGTGGTGGCCGCTCACCTTATCGTCATGGGCAGCTATATAATCGAAATTTATCTTTAATTGTTACTCTGCATTAAATAATTTATAATGGACAAAATAATAAAATATTATTTGAACAAAATAATGACAGTTATTGTTTAATAATTCAACTTTATCATATACAAAAAGATATGTGCATTTGGTGCCACATAAAACCAACGACAATAACTTCTTTTATTTATAATTTAGAAATATTTATCAACCAACTAAGTAAAATAATTACAACAATTAATTGCAATCCTATGTATAACATCTCTTCACAAAGGTATGTTAGTATGTTATCTTCAAATTTTATGTAATTTGGGCCGGAATAATGAATTTATAACATATTAAGGTATTGACACAGAAAAAATATAGGAGTCTTACTGGCGTCGATTACAAATTCTCCAAAACGGTTTTCCATAAAAAAAAATATGACACACCCAATTTTTTTTTATGACCACACCATGCTTGTGACCACACCATGTGCTTCGAAAATAAATATTAATTTTCGAATTTTAAAATATATGTACTGTAACCACACGTTAATACACGTTGACCATACACGCCCGTGACATAGATGTTTCAGGCAACCGGCGCTAGATGGGGCCCTACTGCATGTCGCTCCAAAATACCTACTCATAGTTAGCAAGTACTGCGTTTGAGCATTACTTCGGCAGTGGATTCTATTCAATTCGATACAGAGAGGAAAAAAATTGGACGGTAACTCGACCAGACGGAACTTGATATATTGTTTTCTGATAAAATTTATTATTTTCTTCTGCTTGGGAAACAATAAATTGAATAAATATATATTTCTCCCTTAACAGTTAATATTATTTTTTAAAATACGCGTGTTATAATACCCAGATAATTACATTTCTGTTATATAATGGATTAGTTTGGTGAATCAACAAAAGATAATATCGATATTGTTATAAAAAATAATTTATACTTATCTCTGTACCCATGAAATAATATTAGTTAAAAATAAACAATAATATTTGTGAATTATATTGTGGAATTTTCCTCTGATTGGATTTCTTCACTGTTATTATATTCTAAGAATGAAACAATAAGCCTACGGAAGCTAAAATATGCTGTAAATACTTTATAATCCAGTTTATCTCTCTCGATTAGTCAACGAGTGGACTGAGCGTTATATAAATGAACGTGACGACTCAGTCTCATTCAATACCCACAAACTCTCTCTACTGTATCGCTCTTTGCCGACTGATTCTCTTTCACTTAGTCGACTCGAACTGACGTTACACGAAGGAGCGTTGCATAACATAAAAATAAAAATGCTGAGCGCGTCTAAAGAAGTTTTCATTTCAAAAATAAATTTGTACTTTGTAACAACAAAAGAGTTCATCATTTCGCGGTAAAAATATTTGCTGTAAACATGGGCATCTTAGTTTTAGAAATATGAGCTTTAAAGTCAAGTCTCTATAATTTTTAAATTATTGAAGTAGTATTATATATTAATGGATCAATATCGGATGACAGCATGAAACTATATCTGTTTAATTTGAAAATAAATAAATATAAAGTAAATTTGGAATGAATTTTTCTTTCAGTTTAACCAATAGTTTTCCGTTGAAAAGTCCCAATATATCAAAATGAGATATATCCTATTTACAATAGAATTATCATCCTCCACCATGTTTACCAACTCAGTAACATTTAGAGCGGTGGTTCAGTGGCAACTTAATGATATTTTGTGACGTTCATTAAGAGTGCTTGTTTCCTGGAACCGCTCCTGTTTCCACAACATACGCGAGCTTCTCGCATATTTGTCATGACGTAATCACGCCTTATTCAGGCGTACACACAGCGTCTCGAAGACTCGAAATGTGTATTTAGATACACAGTTTACGGGAATTAAATTTAAAATACACTACCTGGTCATGTGGCTGAACAGTCAATAAAATTTAGATAAAATAATAATTACTATTAGAACCTCATAATGCACTGTTTTTTTAAATTGAGTTTAGTATTTGTTGAATTTAAAAATTAAAATATTACATATTACATATTTTAAGGTAGCTTTGAAAAAATATTTACATTTAGTTGGATAAAAATATTCGGCAAGAAGGCAAGATTAAGATTAATAACACACACATTTGAAGATGTCTACATCTGGAAGTACTAGTCTGGATTCAATTATACAAAAAGTCTTTGGAAATAACCCTTGGAAGCTAATGGTTACGAATTAATCCCTGACAGTCTCCGTTTTTGGAATAAATCAACAATCAACTCACTGACCTCGAAAATTTGTATCCAAATTCATCCAAAGACGAAACCCCCCAAAAGACATCCACACTTATGGTTATTTTATTCACTATAATGTTACTATATGGCTTGTAATGGTTATAATAATTTACAAGCAGATTATATCTTTATATATACAGGTCTGCCTGATGAATCTATATTATGGCCATTGTTATATAATATCTATTTAAACAATTTTACAGAATCTATGAAACCATGCAATTCAACTGAATCTTATTCGGGTGAAACATTGAAATATGTTTATGTTATGTAATTATGTTGAAAATAATTAAAATAATCCCGAGAACGTAGTAAATCATAAAGCCTGATAAACCAGTTTATAAGCTCAATAAATGTCAGCTTATCAAAAATAATACTAAGATCTTTTATTGACCTTGACCACGTTAAATCTTTATTACCTAATTTATTTTCATAGGTAATTGTTGTTTTTAGGAATGTATACTATTAAGTCGACATCATGTCCCAGTTTTAATTAAATCGTATTGAAGTCTCTCAAAATCAGATGTTTTGACGGTACCATATTATTTTAAATAATCAGTATCTATATTAATGACACAACTATGTGAAAAGTTTATGGCATTGATAAAAATAATAAATAAGAAGGCCCAGGTATAAATCGTTGAGGAACGGTCCTTTTATTAATTATAATTTATTTGAAATTATAAAATCGTGCAGTTTAATCAGTAGGTATATATGATATATATATGCAAATTTGATATATATCCGAAAAATTTCAATATTTTTATGAATTTGGCAAATCTTCTAAATTTTCCAATTATCAGGGAATGTCATATATTTTATGGCGACATTAACAATATACACGAGGGAGAATCTTTAATAAAATAAGTGGCTAAGCCATCTGATTCTAAAGTAAATTTAGATTTAATATATTTAAATGCTTACAAAATATAATTTACTGTTACGCAAAAAATAATAATTATGATTTTTTTCTTGACCTATATTTTCAATAAATGCAGTATCTGAATTAATAAAGGCAAATTGTTGGTAGAACAATTAGTTTCGGATTTTTTAGACATACCATTTTATCACATTTAGTTCCGCATTATGCGATTTTATTTTTTACCTTTACGACACCACAGAAACTAATTACTTTTGCTAATATTTTCAATCCCATCTAAATAATTTTTATGTTACAGGTGGATATATTTTTTTTAATTTGATTACAAATTCTCGTAGTGTTTCATAGATGTTATGGAAGTAGTAATTATTGTTTTCTTTGTTTCGAAAACATATATTATTTCTTTTTAATATCTGTAATAAAATGCTTGCGTTACACTAGGGTTGATATGATTTACTTGACGGGACTGCTTTTGGAAAAAAATAACATAAAACACGATCTAATACGAGTGTGGTACAATTTTGCTACACAAGCATCAACATCGTCAACCGTCCGTTGTCAAAGTTCAAAGAAGTTAACTCTCTTGAAGTTGTATATAGGTACATTATTTTATTTTTTTTTTTTTTTTTGTGCTGGTCCCCCCTGGCCTCCGACTAGTCCAGAGAGTCCCTCCAGCCTCGTTACTCAACGACCACTCCCCACGTCCGCGGGGTAAGTGGTCATTGAGGTCGCAACTCATGTGTCCTGAGTAGACGCAACGAGAGAGTATGACGGCCTTCTGCATCTTCCCAGCGATGACTTCTGCCGATTGACGGCATGCCGGGATGGTTCTTAATTCTGAGAGCAATGATTGTCGCATACCTCAGAGAGAGCCAATAATAAGAACCACCATTTTAACAGAATAACCCGGGTACAGCCTGAGGAGTTCGGAGAGTAAATCTCGATATTTTGTCCGTTTCTCCTCCTCTTTCAAGACGATGTTCTTTTCAGCCGGAGCCGAAAACTCTATAACAAACATCGTCTTGAGTTGGTGATCGAGGAGGACTATGTCAGGCTTATTGGCTTGTATCCGCCTGACGGTGTGGAATGAATAGTTCCAGTATATCCGGGACCTCTCATTCCCCACAACGGACTCAATATCCCCCGGAGCATAGGGCAACACCGGTGTCTGATCTATACCGTACGAGTGCCGTAGGTGATAATACAGCACTCGTAATGCCGCGTTATGTCGATGGATATAGGCAGAGACCGCATATGCTGGACAAGCTGACAGCAAATGCATAATGGTCTCTGGGGCCTGACGACAAGCTCTGCAGCTAACGTCAGGCACTTCTATACCCATCACGCGGCTTCGGTAGACCAGGGTGTTCAGTACACCATCTTGGCAAGCTAATATAAAACCTTCAGTCTCTGACTTCAGCCCAGCTGACCTCAAAAAGCTAAAGGTCAGCTTTCGAGATAAGCCTAAGTCTTCTATATTTCTATAGTAGACTCCGTGCAATGGCTTATCCCTGTGCTGCTGAAAACGAAGTGTATTTCCAGCAGCCCGAAGGTGGGCTTTCAACCGAGCAGGGTTCAACTCGGTGACAGAGTTTGGATTATTCCGCTCGGTGTCGAAGTCGAGACCTAGGCTATTAGCTGCTCTTTGTGCTGCCCTATATATAAAAGCTCCTACGCCAGCTCCTTCATGGTCTTTGACCATGAGGAGTAGGGGATCCGAACTCCTGATAATCTTACAGGCCGTGTTCAGAGTTACTCTGTTGTGGAGACACTCCAATCCCAAGAGTCCACGGCCTCCCTGTTGTCGTGGGAGATATAACCGCGGAACGGACGATCTCGGATGCAAACTCCGACAGAGATGCATCATTTTGCGGGTACCTACGTCGAGTTGCTGCAGCTCCTCCTGTGTCCATTTTATTACTCCAAAGGAGTAGAGTAGAATCGGAACGGCAAGCATATTTGTCGCCGACATCTTGTTGGACCCCGACAGCTCTGAGGACCAGATCTGTCGGAGCAAGTGTCGGTACTTGCCGCGGAGAGCGTCTTTTGTAATATTTACCTCCTGGATGTGACTTTGTGGCATACCCAGGTAGGTATACGTCTCTCCGGCATCAAGGTGGTGTAAGATGCCTCCGTCTACTAGCTGCGCATCATCTCCGTAGTCCCCACATCGTCCTCTCTTGAGATGAATCAGTGCACATTTATCCAACCCAAACTCCATACCAATATCCGCTGTGTACTCTTGCGCCACTCGGAGGGACTGTTGTAAATCCCTTTCCCCGGAGGCATATATCTTAAGGTCATCCATATAAAATAAATGAGTGACCTTATGCCTCCTGTTTCCGGGTGGGCCGCAGTTGTAGCCACGGGTTCTTCTAAGTGCAACAGATAACGGCAGGAGTGAGATGCAGAAAAGGAGGGGACTCAGGGAATCCCCCTGGAATACACCCCGCCTAAAGATAACCGGCTCCGTTTGAACCCTGCTATCACCAGATGTAATGGTGAAGCGGGTTCTCCAGAGCGGCATCAGTTGGTCTATACATCTCACTATTGGATCTGGCACCGCAAGGCATTGGAGCAAGTGAATTATTAGCTCATGTGATGTTGTATCAAATACCTTGCGATAGTCGATCCAGGCCATAGAAAGGTTTCGCTTGTACTGCCTGGAGTCCTGCGTGATACATCTGTCGATCAGCAGGTTCTCCTTGCAGCCAGCTACGCCTCTCTTAGAACCTCTCTGCTCGTATATCTGTTGGTAGACCCCGTCAACTGCCATGAGTACACGCATGTTCAAGATGCGTGTAAATATCTTGTAACATGCGTTCAGACAGGTTATTGGTCTGTAGTTTTTTGGGTCAGACAAATCTCCGTTCTTTGGGATGAGCACTGTTCGCCCCTCGACGAACCAGGCCGGAATCTGCTGCTCTCCATTCAGCCAGTCGTTAAAAATCCTGGCTAAATGGTGGTGGATCTGAATAAATTTCTTCCACCAATAAGTGGGGATCCTATCAGGACCCGGAGCAGCAAAGTTCTTTGAGCCCTCAAGAGCCCTCCGAACTTCTTCCGGGGTTATCGGTTGGTGCACTTCTTGGAGCTCTGGCTGTTGATGTCTTCCACAGAAGACCTCAAACTGCGCCAGGGCTGGAGTGTCTCTAATTAGTGGATGAGAAACCTCATATATTCCCTTCCAGAAGTTTTCAACCCGTTCTACCGTCGGCGGATTTTCGACTACACGCGGAGGCGGTTTGAATAAGCTAGAAGGTTTCTTGCGGAATTGTTGGTTTTCCACGAGACTTCTAGCTCGCCTCACTAGTGACTTTTTCGTAGCCACTAGTGAGGCTACGAAAAACCACTATTATTATTATTATATTAATAATAATAATAATAATAATTATTATTATTATTATTATTATTTTTATTATTTTTATTATTTTTATTATTTTAGTATTATTTATTTAAATGTTTAGCCATTAATAGTTAATAGCCATATGGTGCTATTCATAGGGAACGAAGAGTTTTTCAAATACTCGACTTCCTTCTAAACAACACGAAATTTTGAACGTATGTTATCAGAGGGAGGGGTTTAGTTTATCAACTTTCGCCTCTGATAGAATAGAATGTATCTATTCTCTTCAAAATAAAAATATACTTGTCTCAGGATTTTTTTTAATACAAAATCTAACGGAGTTATTTGGGATGATTAATTTTCATTGCAATTCCCTGTATATGTTGTTTGCAAAACGCTATTTTAACCCCCTTTCACCAAGAACTCGCTAATTAATTGGCCCAGAACATATATCCGTCCACATAGAATAGATATTGCCTAGATATTAATTAGTTTAATTAGCCCTCTATGAACTAATTTCGGGCCCTACTAATTTTAACGGAATTATGATATTTTATTACGCAACAGTATCTGATTCAAAGGGTAAGTAGTGATTATTTCGGCTAATTAATGATTATAGATGCTGCAATCGCTTTATCGCAGTCAATTTAATTTGGCACGTAAAGTTCTAATCATTATAGGAACTTGGATCCGATTTACCTGCCAGCTATACAGTCTTAACGATTCCGCTGCTGGGGGCCCTTATATGTACCAGAGAGCTCTGCAGACTTTCTAAAGCTGATCAGACTAGTTATATAAGCCGGTGATGCTTACAGAAACTAAAGTTTGAACTCTAATGGGAAGGACGCCACTTGTTGACATAAAGGGAGAGCTGACGCTATAATAAACATCTATCAAAGTTAACCATCGATCTCTTATTTAGCATAAGTAGGTCTTACCTGATGATTATCACTGTTCCAACTTTAATCTTAATAAGCAATACTTCTGAAATGGTAGTCTCGAAGCTCCCAACAACTTAATGTCAGTGGCAATTTTCATTAGATTTTATAACTAACACAAAAATTAGTTATTTCACATACATGAATAATATGGTTACATTTTACAAGCTTCAACAATTCCTCAAAATAATGTAAGTTAAAAGAAGCTTATTAGAGTAATATATAAATATCACAATATCATTCCAAGAAGAATAAATTCTACAAAATAATTAGCATCCTCAAAATATTATAATGTCCCAGAATAACGTATTTGAGGCTTTGTTTATGTAGTAGTATGTATTCCCAAATTGGTTTAAGTAAGAAGAGCTAATAAAGTTTTACAAAAATAGAATGCTATACCTTTCGTAGAGAAACTACTACTGTAGTCTCCAAATTTCATAAAACAAACATAAATACATGTGTAAACATAAATGAAATCTTTCCGACATGTATCTGACTTCGCAAAGAATCGCAGTACCAGAAACTTGCTCATTCGCCGTTTACAGTATTACTGACATTACTGAAAGCGATGCTGCTAGTATTTGGTTTAGTCAGTATTTAATCTGTTAATGGTAGTTTTGTTTCTTAAAATCTCATTATTATTTGTGTTTTGTAATATTAAAAAGGTAAATACGAGGTCAATGGCATTTTATTTATATGCTCACTGACTTGAACGCAGACTTTAATCTTTATGATTAAATTAAAAAATAAACGTAATAATTTTGTTAGACCAAAATAAAGAAAATTCAAAATTCGTATTTTGTCATCAAACTCGGTACTTGAAGGCGAAGCAAAATACGGAAAATTGACCCTATTTGTGAATTCGTAGAAGGCTGAGTTTCATGTTCATATTTCAGTTAAGTATCTTAAAAAAGTGACCCATCAACCTGACTGTGCATGTACCTTACCTGTATAAAAATTCAAATCTGTATTCTTTCAAATAGTGAAAAAATGGTCTTCATCTAAAATTCGACACACTGTATACAATACATAGGGTATTTCTAAATTGATGCGAAAGATTGTAAGTGGTGAATGCTCAGCAAAAATTAAGTGGATCCTTAAGTCCAAGTTGCGGTTGGTTTCCCCCAAAGTTGGGATAATATAATTGTTTTTACTTATTTTCTCCATTATTTGAAGTATTTGGAAAAATTTTATTTGGTGTACAACTTCACTAATAAAATGGCAGTTTGTTACAGTTTTTGTAACACGAAGATGTTACACTCGGAGTAGTTTCCACAAACACCAAAACACTTTCACTTCGCTCGACGCGCGTTTCGCCAACCAAGTTGGCATCATCCGGAGACGATTAAAACTCATCAAACAAGTTGGCATCATCAGTTTTAATCGTCTCCGGATGATGCCAACTTGGTTGGCGAAACGCGCGTCGAGCGAAGTGGAAGTGTTTTGGTGTTTGTGGAAACTACTCCGAGTGTTACAGTTACATCAAAGGTTCCAGCCCTATCCAGTACGAAGATGTTGTTACAAGTGGGTAATAAATAAACCCGTATAATCAGAACTTTTTAATGCGACCATCTTTCTTTACTTAACAATGTGATAGCTTCAATCAGCTACATTTTTATCTCTTGAGTTTTCATCGCAAAATGGAGTTTGCAAATAAAAAAATGACACATCGCCTTTCAAATAAATTCACTAAAGGGTTATTATTTGGTGAAGCTGTCAAGTAGGCTCATAAATAAAATCATGATGACAATTATTGTCATTGTTCTTGTTTTGCCTAGACAATTCAACTCGTCGTTTTTCACCAATGTAATTTTCACCAGCCTATGCAACAGCATATTACACTGACAATATTTACGTCAAATGAGAGGCAACAGTATTACAGCGACATTATTTATGTCAGATAAACGTTAAGAAAACTATGAATTTTCGAGAATTGTAGGTTCTTACTTAAATCGTTGTTACCAAACTGGTTCATTTTGGAAATTACACGAAGCACGAAGCTACAAGAAATTTAATTATGTCAGATAAACGTCAAATAAATGATCAGCACACTTTGCATTTAGTTATATAATATTTGTTTTCTTTCAAAACTAACATTATTGTTTCATTGTCCTCCCAATACAACTCGTGCTCTCAGTTTTGCTTCAATATTTGTCATTAATTCATTACTCGTTGCTGCGCCATAAAACTTATTCCCTCAAAATAGCCCTCAAAATAGGGACATAGTGGCTAACTAGATGCGCTTACACCAATCAATAATATTCTATGACAAATACCACAATACAAATGTGCCGTTTGTAAACTCGTACTGTACATGTATTGAGATCTATTAATAAATGTTAATGTAATAACTCCCGCTTCGCGCTCATAATTATTTTTGTCTCAGCAGCAACTCGTATTCAAAATGACAAATATTGTCGGCAAAACCCAGAGCACTTGTTGTATTATATATGATAATTTTATAAGAATTGACAATATTAAAATATATTTTTAAATTACAATTTACAGCTAAAATAAATATAGATTATAATGTCCTGTACCTCTCTAGACATTAGAGAAAGCAAGAACAAGGGTAGTACTTGCAACGATGACAGTGAATTTTTTTAAAAAGGGATGTAATTTTTTTTTATTTTATATTAGCAAACTATCAAATTTGGGACAAAACATTGATCATAAAATGAACATTGCACATAAAACGACTGATTATAAAATCTTATCCTTTCGTTCCCTTTTTCAAAAGACAATATTTATAAAAATATTTATAATAATTTATAATAATAAGTCAAATAAGAGGCCACAGCGTATTACAGTGACAATATTTATGTCAGATAAACGTCAAGAAAACGTCACGAATATTATTTCAACAAGAAAAATAAAACTGGTCCCAATTTGACTTATGCCATCTTTTTGTATTACTTGAAGATGAATTTGAGCTGAAGTACTTCTTCAAGAAGTACCTACAGGTACTTAAATCGTTGTGAAAGGTCCAAAAAGGGACTTATGATGCATTACTCGAATTTAGTAAGACATGGTATATCAGTTCAATAAGGCAACTCGAGTAATTCAGCTTAAAATCGTTTTTAACAAAGGCACAAAATATGTGTATTTATGACAACAAGTATAAGAATATAAGTATTATTGGAAGCAACTTGGTTTTATATAGAGCAATATTTCACTTCTGAAGTCGTTGGCTTTTCCTCTCTTCGGCTCTAGCATACAAGCATACAATAAATTTCGGCTTGGATTCAAATCATCAAGCTCTTTATTTTATTGCAGAACATTAAGTATCAAATAAATCAAAATTGATTTATATTCCCCAGCGAATTAATAACAAATAACAGCGATTACATTTTAATCTATAAATTAAACGAAAAGTAAAATCTAATAAATTTACTTATAAATCATGTTAAAGTGAAATACCGGAAAGATTTAGAGTAACACTCATAACCCCAAAACAAATTTGCAACACAATGTACAGACGATAAATTTGTCCGACTGACGAGGAGTTTGCCAGCAGACATTTTAATTACGGCCGCCCCCTCTGTCGCGGCACTCCACCAACTTACACCTGGTTCCTTCAGGCGAAGAACGCGGAGCTCGTTTGTCACTATTTTAAGCAGGCTAACCTCACAAACTTAAAATTAAAGTAACGCGCCTCTAATTACATTATATTAATAAAATTAATATCTCGCCATTTTATTGTCGTTTCACGAAAGAAAGACGAACCGCTGGGAACGGGAAATTTGTCTGTAAAGAAAATACGTGAATTTTCCAACACAAAATTATTTGTGAAATTATTTAGTGCCGTAATTAACGCACAACCGCTGAGAATTGGAGAAATTTCCAAACACAATATACATAATTTAATTGCCATATCAGCGCATATCATATTACACATCTTTTCTGATGCTGTTATATTTAGCTTATCAGCATGTAATGCATATCAATCTGTTGAGCAACCTGTAGCTTGTGCACCTGCATGCTGACTTGCATTATATAGTTTATATAAGAACATATCAGTGTATGTATTGTTCAGTATAGTATCATGTAACGACTAGTGTAGTAGTCTCTGTATTCAAGCAGTAAAGTTCTAAATTAAGCTCTTTCACATTTGTATCTTTTCGGATAGTTGAAACTATACTTTCATCAAAATAAAAGCTTTTAAGGAATGTAATTTTTGCAACGAGCAATATAACAAAATTACTGCACCAATTTTGTTATATCGCTCGAGTCGGTAGGATCTGTGAAACATCCCGGAACAAGAAGTGGTGCCTAACTAGACGAGCCAGACTTCCAAGACAAGGAGGATTCCTTCATCGTGGTGGCAGAATCTAAATCTCTTGTCCCAAAGTACATACGTACAAAACAAGCCCATGTGCAGCTTCATGTAAGTACAAACTTTTAAGAGTAATCTCGCATTCTTGTATTCACTGTATTTTTGTGCAACGTAAAAAGAAATCAACAGATTCTTGTTAACACAATTCTATATTCCAATGTAGCGAATATATATATATATATATATATATATATATATATATATATATATATATATATATATATATATATATATATATATATATATATATATATATATATATATATATATATATATATATATATATATATATATATATATATATATATATATATATATATATATATATATATATATATATATATATATATTTTATACCTTCATACACATTTTTCTTGCATTCAACACATTATCGCAATGACGCCGATGCTGAAGCAAACGTAGCTGTATGTAGAGTTCCATACTATCAGAAATATTTTATATTATCCATGAATATGACGGTAATCAGATGTTCTTGCAAGCTTTCTTAAATTCATGCGATACTGCCTTCATCATAGCAATTGCCGATCAGAAAGTGCTCTTAACTCTCCATGTCAAAAACAAGTTGCGTGGCAACTGCCGAATTAGGGAAGAAATCAGGCATTTATTAAACTTGCATTTTGGTGATTCGCGTGATCTCACGTCGTTGATACAGGACCTCTAACGAATCCACCAACTACAAAATTTATTTATTACAATCTTAGATTTAAAGAACATGTAACTAATATTCTTAAAAATGTATATTATGTTTTGAACATTCTTTATTCCAATAGACATTACCTGAATGGTGATTCGATTTTTTTTATTTTGGCATATTGTGTATGTGTAATTAATGTGACAACATATGCGTCCCATGCTTAGTATAGATTAACGACGCCTACAATAATATTAAATTTTATATAATTTAACACCGAAGAGTGTTACCAATAATATTGTAGAATGAAGAATCATAGTAGCATTTATATAAAAAGTACTACATATACGTAAATACTATTAGAGTATTAATATTTTCTCTCAATCAGGTCATTATGTGACTTATTTACTTGATAATCAGTCTGTATGTCTGTATATTCCAAATATGTTTATTACTATTATTATTATTGTTGTTGTTACTTAAGTATACATGTGGTGTAAAATCACCAATTTATTAAATGGCTTCAAATATTAAAAGGTGGCATGTTTCATTAAAATGGTGGCAAAAAGGTGGCAAACATTAAAAGGTGGTTTTCTAAATATATGTTTCTGAAGATTCAGCAAATATATGGAAATGTTTCAAAAATATGAACTGTTTTTTTCTTTAAACTAATAATACTTTTACTTGATTGAGATAAATACTAGGTAATACTTGGTGAATGTTGTGAATCAATTCGGACCAGTTTTTAACCAGCAATTTGTAGAAGCTTCTTGCTTCGTTTATCTACTATGAAAAGTGAGTTCCTGATAAGGTGCCAGTTATACTTATATACCCGCAGATTACTTGGTAACAGTCCATCCCCCACAGCGACGGTGAAACGACGCTGAAAATTACATTTAATTTCATACTCGAAATTGCTTCAACTATTTATGTTGATACGATATCTCCAAAAACTTTTACTAGATCTACTTTAATTTAGTATATCTGTAGCTCTCGCGAACGATCAGGCCTTGAAACGTACAAGAGTATAAACGTTAAACTATGTAGAAGTTACATTTGCAAACTCCCAGAGCAATACAACTTTAGTAATCCTACGTAAAATTTTCCTGTTTTTACAGCGTGTAGTTTCACTATATCTTTATGAGAGAAATAAATGGTTACCTCGCGAAGACAGGGTCGGTTAGAATGACGTAGAGTATATTAAAATCGTTTATAAGTCGACTTACCCAGTACTGTATTTCACATTTAATATTGTTTAAATAGCGAGCGGAAGTAATAATAATGCACACAGTTTTAACGATCCTACGAGATGTTTTCGGTGACTAAATTAGGACTACTTTTAAACTTATTGCTGTAATGTATTGCTGCAATGTTATTTAAAATGACAAGGCATTAGTTTATTTCTGATCGCGGACTAACGAAATATTAGTCCACGAGCTGGCCTCCAAAAAGGGAAGGAGTTTTCTAAAAGCAATTTTTTTAAGGGTTACTTTTTAGCGATGGAAAGTAACTGTCGATCCAGCATTTCCTGTTCCGGGACACCTGGCACTTGGACACTCGCAAAGTTTTAATATTAATTAAATGTTTTCTGAAAACTCACAATTTATAGAAAACGAGCAAACATAAGACTCAAAAAGAATCCAACAGTCAGACACCAAAATATAGGAACCAATGGTGTAACTAAACGCATTAAAATAAAAGGAAAATATACAATACACGCGCTATTAAGCTTTCTTGTTTGTTGATCGCAAAACCATTGATCACTGGTAATATCATTCACAAACCATTTTTATTCTTAAACTTGACTTACTTTCATATTACATGCATATTTGTTTGTTTGTTTCTGTTTGTTTGAAATGTTGCAACAGCTTTTTCAACTACTTCCCGATTAGCTAGAGACTTGAAATTTGGTGCTCACTTGAATGCTGGTGAAATATAGTGCTCCGGTCACAATGCAATTTAAAAAAATGTATTACAACAAAAATCAAAATATCGGATTCAAAATGGCGGACTATCCTATTTATCAACCGATTTGTCTCAAACTTGGTACTAAGGGTTGTTTAAGGTTACTGAGTTCATTTAGTTGCTTTTAACGAGTCCCATACATTAATACATTATACGTGATGACGAGGATGATGATGGAAGCAGGTGGACTTGGAGTTGTTTGAGAACAAAATTAAAGTTAACATATTTGAATACAATCAAAGTGCAATTAAAGTTTGTAAAAACTCTTATAATAATAATAAACTGAAATATTTTGATAATAAAATACATTTTGTGAGGAGTAAGATTAAAGAAAATTGCATTGTGATTGATTGTTTAAATAGCAGATAACAAATTCGTGAATTTTTACTATACCTTTGGATAGGATTTTATTTGAGGATTCTAGAAGCCAATTAGGGTTAGAATAATGTATAATTAAATTATAGTAATAATTTTATAATATGTCATAATGTATTAGTAAAGAATATTCATTAATGGGGTGTGTTAAAATATAAAAATTGAATGTATAATGGATATTTTATATATATGGATATAGTTATTATATAAATAAAGAGTTGAGAACTGAAAATAAAGTGGAGTATAATTTGTGTTTAATGAATGTAGCAGTAAAGCTATATAAATCTATCTTCTGATGCAGAATGCAAATATTTGGGGATCTCTAAATTGATCCAACAACAATATAAATATAAGCATGAATTTACAAAAGCTTGTGTGATGAAATATTTGGTTACAAACAATTCACATTTATTTTTATTTTGCTATAATATCCTGAATATGGTCCTACCTATATCAGAAACATATGCTAAGATATTGACTTATGCATCATTTTCCTCGCATTATCAAAAATGACAACCAAGCTTTCGGCTCATTTTCTCCTACTGACAGTAAAACGAACATAAAACTAGGAGTAATAGCCGCGACATGACCGCATAAGTATATCATCTTAATAAACGTGTGGCTGTAAAATGTTATATGTCATATATTCTTAATGCCGTCGTATTTTTTTTGCGGTTATATCAATCTGGACTTTAATTAAAGTTATAGCCGGTCGGCTAAGTAAAGCCCGCATTCGAAAGGAATTAAGCACGGGATTACAGTTACAAAACCAATAAGAAGTTCAAAGTTGCCATGACTTCACTTACGTTCTTAGAAATCTCATTTGCGATTACGAACTGAATTAAAAGTACGAATAGTTTTATTAGCTGAATTTGATTTACTTCCGGTCGGTCGCAAATATGTTATAGATAACCTGGACAGCGTTATTTGTTCCTTGGTGGTCTGAATTATTTGCCGTCTAGATTGCAGGTTCTACCAGGCCCATTTACTTATTTATTTATTATTTATTTATGTACAATATACTACGCAAGAGACTAATACAACTACTGAAACTAGGAAAGTAACATTTTAAGACAAATTTTAAAGACAATATGGCATGCAAAATAAAAGATACATATAATTGCAGGAAAAACATATATTCAGAAATCACCAGTAACTATCATTGTGCCAGATGCAAGACATTTGAAAGTAAACAATAAAATATATTTAAAAGGATTCACTCGTGGTTGAAATTTACAACACTCCCTCATCAAGTATTCAATAAAATGGTATCTACAAGTGTGCAGAAAATATTACAATTAACAGACCTTGCACTATTTTATTAAATCGAGTAAGTCCTCGTCATTTGTTAATTCATACATAGTTTATTAGCACAATACATATTATAGAGAATGTCAACAAAATTATTTGACATAACGACAGGAAACTGACATGAACTATTATTGTTGAAGCATCATTATTATTCGTGGTTCAGCAAATAGCATAGTTAAACCATGGTTAACCATGATCATTACCGACTGGTCTTCACATAATAATCCTTTGAAGTTGAGTTAAACCCTGACCGTTTGTTAAACCGCGTTCGCACATCTGGCCCCTAATGGGAATTTATTTATTGTTGACTAGCAATCATGCTATTAGTACAGATTGGACTATCAAGCAGTTATATTCATAATTCATTTTATTATTATGATTTCATATCATCTGCATATAAAAGACATTGAAGAGCATGAGGTGCAAGAATATCGCTAACTGAAATATTAGAAAATAAAGGGCCTAAATAGAGGTCTCAGATTCCTCCTGACGAAATGATTGTCGTGTTTGACTGGACGTGTATTGATTATTGACCAACGGCAACGTAGAGAACATTCTGATACATATGCAGGTATGCATTGATAATTCACTGAGACAACCTAAAATTACAGGGTAAATTAAATTACAGTAGGTCCACCTGAATTTTCGGTGTATTTTGATGGAAAGCTTTATTTTCTTATTGTATTATATTATATTGTTTAAACACTTAAACATTTGAGACAGTGAACAACTTGTATATTACAACAAAACTAGTAGAAAAAATTTCAAAATGGTTTTTCAATTCTTCAGACAGAGAAAAAAATATTTACCAAACATTAGCTACTAACAGTAGTTATTATTTTATTATAAATAAACTATTTATATCATCAATATCAAAATTTTATTAAAGAATCCACATGTAATTTCTTTATATAAAAAATAATGTTCCACACTGAAATTATAGTAAACCTTTCCTCCGAATTGCAACAAAGTTTTTTAATAGTTGACGTAATTTAAAATTCATGTAAAATATTTTATCCGCTCAGGTAAATCTACCAATTTCGTTAGAGCCGTAATAACCAGTAAAAAATCTAAACCCTGTTCATGTTTTTACGCGGCATAAAATTTATAGCAGAGCTGGAAAGAGTATTTTGTTATTTGTTTCAAAAAATTATGTTGACGACTTTAATTTAATTGAAATAACTGGTAATTGCACTGATATGGTTTATGAGTATTTTTAGCGCGCAGTTCCGTTTTACGATAATGGTGTAAATTATTATAATACATAGTACGAATTTTGCATAATTTTGAAGCAACTATTTTTTTAATAGCATGTGCATTTGGTCATTGGATGATAAAGTTGGAATAACAAAACTGCTTTTGTTACAATAGAATACAATACAATATCTGGCTTATTAGTTTGTACTATATATAGTTATTATACTCTTCGCCACGAAAGCCACAAAAGTTTGAATGGAAAATCGCCGATTTGGTAGGGGGGCAAAAAATGATGTGCCATTGTGTTATCCAATTTTAAGCAACATGCCAAATGTCATGTCAAAATGTCCGTCCGTCCGTTCGGATATCACGTTTTTTGAACATCTCAAGAACGAAATGTTCAAACAACTTACGATATGCCAAAAACACAGTTCTTGGGTAAAGAAAGAACCCTATTGTTTTTGAGCGAAATCCAATCTTGTATAATGAATGTGGTAGCCCACATCAAAATCAATAGATATCAGTATTAAACTAGTTGAATTTAAATATAGCAATAAAAAAGTCAAGCATCGAGATTATAATTGATAGCCAATCTGAGAAATGTTCTAAAATTAAATATTTTGTTAAAGCAAATAAATGAAAATATTTTTTAATTTAAGATGTGTATATAAGATAAATATAAGATATTATAGTAGAGGAATATTATGAAATTAATAAAAAATCACATAAAAATGGTAAACTCACCTAGTTCCTTAGATAGGTACGGAAAAATAATATTGATTAAGGATTTAAAATCTAAATATACGATTATTTTAATACATTTTGAATAAATATTGTAAATTAACAATTTTAAATCATATTTCATATAAATAATCAAATATCAAAGCCATCAGCTTTAAATAATTCCAAAATTTAATATCAGTCAGGAAGATTAACATTTTATATATAAATAAAATTAATCCAAAGTAAATATAAATTAATTATAAGAACAGCTACTTTTAAACCTTTTGAGCTAAAGTGTCCTATGTTCATTTAAATTCATATATGCTATCTCTATATCAAGTGTTACTGTATATATTCAACAATTTATTTAAAGAAATATATGTCGAAAAGGAGTAACCATAAGATGAAGGATTTCATTTTAAGCAATAAAATATAGTAAGAATCACTATATAAACAAACATTCATATATTGAAAATATAAACTTTTTAGCTGATTCACTATACAGAATTATCAAACTAAGAATAATTCAAAAGAAAAGAAATATTGGAAGTGATACGAGAGTTCTAGCCTCGAAGAAGAGTGCACGTGTCGAATGTACGTCATCACAATAAACTATTATAACATGCCTAGGGCGGACATAAAAAGTAAATAACAGCTCAATTTAAAAAAATAATCCTTCGTAGTGAAAATATAAAAAGTGTATATAATAGAAGAATCTGATTAGTTGACAAATCACTACAATATATAGGAAACTCAGGTAACTAAGGAAATACCATTGTTTCTCAGGAAGGTATTTCCGTGATAACGTATAACAATGCGTGACCAGTTAAATAAAGGGCACCCATGCGGTCGCCTGCTTTTTTTTATTTCTATAAAGTAATAATTTCGATAAGAACAAAGATAATTGTTAAAACATAATTATATCTGATTATGTTGTTATCCAAATCATTCTTGAAATATGCTAGGTAGTATCCTAGAAATTTCTACCTAAGGTTTCATCAAAATTTTAATTAGGATTTAACAAGTTAATAATCAACAAGTGTGTAAAATCAATGACGAAATTCTAATAGTGCTACAAGGAGTAATTTTCAGATTACGCAGATATAGTGGTAATAGCGGATTCCGGCAGCGAATCGTCCAGCCGAGCTTCATACCCAGCTAGAGGCACTACGCCTCCAGAGGTCAATACGTCAGTGAAGTGGTTCAAATATTTTATGGAGATTAACGCTGCACAAAGGTAATAAAACCCCAATATCCATGTCTTATCTTCTATTATTTCTATAATTTATATAACATATAATTTTTTTGCATATATAGATCTGCAACATTGTTTATCGAGGATTTAATATCCCAGGTAATATCATTAAAATGTGTACTAGGTTGTCTCAGGGTAGATTAAGTTTTTTTTGTAAACTATTAATGCACCACATAATTTAGTATGTAATAAATTGATGTCCCATTTAATTTAATCAATATTTTTCTTCTCGAATAAAAAATTATTTAAGATCTATTTGCTGTAAATATATCACATATTAAGATATTATTTGAGAAAGTTGTGGCTTAATTAATAATTGATTTTTGATCTTTCATTAAAATACTGGAAATTTATAATATTAATTTAAATAATTCAGCCTATTTTGAACCTCCTCTAAGGTAAGTGATCTACATGCTCTAATTTAGTTTCGTAAATATTAAATTACAATTATGATTAGAAAATACGATACGGTTTCCACGGTATCTATATAATTTAACTAGATAATTTGTTCATTGTGAACTAGCGCATATTTTAAAGAGAATATTCATATATCAATAATATCAATAACATCAATAATATCATACAGTAGAATTCTGAAAATGTTCCTCTACATTAATATAGTCAAGTAGTCTAACATACCAAAATTCGATCAATGAATAGGTTCTTTATGGAGTTGAAAGCGGTTCCAATATGGCGGATATTTTTGCCGTTTATGGTCCGTATCGACTCAAAGTCGATGTTTCGGGAATATTGGGGTTGATGATCATAAACTTTTGTCAAGTTCAATCACAAAAAACCAGACTACTATAATTTTTTGCCACAGTATATAATTTTTGTCACAGTATATACCTTTCAATCACAGTATATAATTCTAATGTCTCTTTTCAGTAAATAATAGTAAATTGAAAATATTTGTGTATTCATTTACAGACGGGCGACACCATGTATTTAAGAGAATAACGTTATCCATCGAAAAAACACGAAAAATAATCGTAAACTTCGTATTTCCAAGTTAAAATGCAAAATTGTAGGTTACAAACTTGATTGAGCGTAAAATAAGCAACACTATCGGCAGTGAGGTAGGCGTTTTGGGAAAATTTCGCCTGAACAAATTATAAAAAAAACAGAAACAATTCTGCAATCGACAAAAAACACGAAACCGTCAATACGGAGAACATAATGTATGAAGTTTTTTCAAATCCGAACCAGTGACCAACAATACCACTTATAAAGACAACTGGACCTTCATATTCCTCAATAAATTAAACCGTACCACCAAATTGACCCTGAACATCACGAAGATGTTGTTAGTAACTTACGAACTTCGAATAAAAGAAGTCAAAACGAATATTGGACATGTCTTGTGTGGAAACTAGAATAGAGAATATTGAAACCACTATACCAAACCAAATAATTTATAATTGGTTTTAATAACCGCTCCTTCAAATAGTTGTGTAAATGAAGATAATTATTGTTGTTGTTCGTTCACATTTCTGTCGTTAATTAATACTGCCAAAAAATACTTGAGCTTTTATTTTATATATAATTGTTTTTTAACTCAAAATTTTGCCAATCAGTGATTTTGCTCGAAAAACTGACATTTGACAAAATCGCTCGACCTCCGGCCTCGAGCCGATTTTTCGAAAAAATTTCGAACACATCTGTATACATCTGTATATAATATATCTGTATAAATAGTCCTGTATTTTTCGATTAAATAGTTAACAAAATATTTCTCCTAACTTTAAAAACACAGAACCACGCCCATGGCCGCTTCTGATTATATGGTTTAATTACTCTCTTTCATTTCTAAATAGACGGTATTTATGTTACGAAGGACTTTCGTAACTTTATTAAGTTGTGTGTAGCAAATAAAATATATATTTTTTAACACGACTCCCTATCTCCTATTCGTTTCTTATTCCGAGGCGGTCGAGCTGGGACTAGAAGGCAGCGTGTAGTGAAAAAAGATTAATTATTAAGTTGTTTTTAACAAGACTATCAACTAAGTTATATTTGTCACGATCTAACCTTAGAAAAGTTCAGGAAATGAAGTTGTTCAACAAAATGACGGCTTTTAGTTTGTTTCGGCAGATCCAAAGGGATTACTTCTATTGTGACCCAGCTTGCCTGGCTCGCGCTGTATTACGGAAAACGAATTAACCCACCCAGAAGGGAAACTTGCTCTGAGGATTAAACAATTCTCCTGATCTAGGATTAGATAGATTTTGATGTCGAACTTCAAGTTGATCAGTGAACGATGATGTATGGGCAACTCCAGGCAATTTCATAACGTCTGTCCGCCTCTGTTTATCTCGTAATCTACTCGCGTATTCTTTTAAATCACAAAATAAATTTTTCGATCGCCTTTTAGACAACTGAAGCTCGAGGAATAAAGGAAGCAGAAAGGCCACAGAAAATAAATTACGGTTCGGGATGTTCAACGTGAAGTAAATTTACTTGAAAAATAATGTTGTTTAGTAAATGAGGTATTAAGCTATTGATTATGTCATATAGAAAGGACCTAAGACGTTCACGGATTTTTATTGCAGGAATCGGTCAATGGGTCATTTAAGAAGAAAAAACCGCGGAGTGCTATTATTTATTAAATTAGAGGGTGGACTTTTGAGATAGCAGTGGAAATGTACCATTTATAGTTTTTTCAATATATCTCTCTCAATATTTATGCCTCATACAGATATTGTTTTCATTCTCATTTTGTTGAAAACACTATTATTTTAATCAATAAAAAAGGTATTTTAAGTTTATTGGTTGGTAATATATAAATAACCATTCAAACAAATAATGTATGTAACCATGATGCTATTATATTTCTTCATTAACATTTTCAAACTGTATATTGATAACATCATCTATATCTTCAATAATATCGTCTTCTGCAATATCGGCTATATTATATGCATATTATCACAATTGATCTCCATACATTCCTTGCCAAATATGGAACAAGTAATTTGTAATTTCCTGCAACCAACTGTGGTCCATGGCAACCTGCCCTGCAACCATAAGCCACTTTTTTTTCAGCAAAATCTCTAGCGCAGGAGGTGCTGTTGTGCAAACCGTAAACGTTACTGACCTCTACTGAAAATGAAATATATTTCAAACTATCTGCTACCCGCGACTTCGTCCGCGCTAATTTAACGCAAGTTCTGAGCCCGCGGGACAGGAAGCCTTTGCGATATTAAGTCGTGTGAGGGGGAAGCAAGGGAACGCGCATTTTGGTGCGGCGACCGCGGCGGCGTGCGCGTGGGACGCGTGAGACTGGACACTGCTACTTTAGTTTATTTTATTATTACTCGAAGATCTAAGATTATTACTCGAAACAAGTAGAAATACTCGGAAGAATCACGTTAATAATTAATTATTTACTAGTGTTTATATTGGATTATATTAGACGTCAAAAAAATCTGTATCAAATAGTGTAAGTTTGATACAGATTTTTTTCACAATTTCATGAAATTTAATTTTCTGCGCGGAACCGTAATTCTTTTTCTAAAATAAAAGTACCTAGCCTAAGTTATTCCTTATAAAATCGGCTATCTTCTAGTAAAAGTTAAAATCGGACCAGCCGTTTCGTAGATCGGATTTTGTTCACAATCTCATGGATTTTATAATTTGCACGGATCCCTAATTCTTTTTTTAAAATAAAAGCAGCCGTAGTTACTCCTTATAAACCGCCGACATGCCGAGGACGAACAACACCACCATTGCCCTCTACGCAGATGACACCGCCATCCTCGCCAGATCCTGGCAAGCGAGGCAGGTCACCCGTTACCTGCAGTAAGCCGCTTCACTTCTCGAGGACTGGTGCAACCGATGGAAGGTGGAAATCAACGCGGAGAAGTGCTGTTCCGGAGAATTCGCAAGCAAAGGCCAACAGGACACGTCGCCATGAACGACGTCAATATCCAGTGGGAGAATAACGTCAAGTACCTTGGCGTGACCTTGGGTCGAGCCCTGACATGAAAGAACCATATAGATGCCACTACGAAAAATGCAAAGTTTACCCGAGCCCTGCTGTACCCAATGTTAGCCGACGACAAGAGGCTGAGACGACCGTCTTACGCCCCCTGCTGACCTACGCATCCACTGCATGGGTATATACAGCGAAGACGCACCTCAAGAGGATCCAAGCAGTGGAACACATAGCGCTTCGGAATGCAGTAGGTGCCCCTTGGTATCTGACCGACGCCGACGAGGTCTTGCGAAGAGATCTGAAGTACAAGACGGCCACAGAGATGATCGAGGACGACACCAAGAAGCTCTACGTCATCGCAGAGGACCACGAGAATCCGCTAATACGGCTGGCCACGGAATAGGATTCAGAGGAAACAGAACCTCGGGCAAGGAAACGAGACCAAGAGCAAGAAGAGAAGAAGGCAGGCAAGAAATAAAACGATAAACGGCGACGCTATGCGGGTATAACAGAACTAACTTATGAACAATACAACAAAACGATTAGTCATAAAATTTAAAATTAGTCGGTAATGTCGGCATTGCTATACCAAGTGTCAACATAGTTGCGCCATTCTTGGTCTGGCCGCTGCGAATTAATGAAACCATTTCGGCAATATGAGTTGCCACAGCATGGTAGACACTCTCTTTAACACATATGGGACTATTTATTTGGATATTCTGTTCCTTTGAAGTAAAGTACACGATGAACATAATTATGTTAGAGTTGAAATAATTTTCAGTTTCCTTTAATATAGATGCTTATCAGATGCTGAAACAATAACAAGCGGCTTGAAGCAGTGGAATAAGCACAAATAACTTCCAACTAACCTACGTTTCCTAAACACACCTAGGGATAATTAGAACGGCGAAACGATTAACTATTTTCATAAACTTCACACGTTAGTTATTAATTATGTTAAATTTCGACTTCTCTAGTTCCACTAGCATGTTTGTGTGAATAAACCTCATTCGAGTAGCAGGT